>JAJSOF020000039.1:1759058-1953123 GCA_025594305.2 Periplaneta americana
CTTACTTTCAACAAACCAGGGAAGATTGATCTACTGATAGGAGCTGAACTATTCTTCCGAATATTGCGACCAGAAGCATGGGTGGACGTAAACGACTCGCTATCCATGCACAACACAAAACTAGGGTGGATATTATCTGGTAGGATTCAAGCAACAACAGGAGATCAAACTGGAAGATTTATGGTACGACTTCCTCGACGTCCAGACCATCAGCAGTTAGGACACATGAGGAAAATAGGTACAAAGAGGAAGAATACAAAGAAAGTTGTCACCTTCCACATCACGCAGTTTTCAAGAACTCGGGAGAAGAGCGAGAAATTAGAGTGGTTGACGCATCAAGGAATACAACGGAGGGCACGTCATCAGCACCATTTCAAGCCATAAAATGCTTACAAATGCCGGCTGAAGAAGTATCACGAAGATATCCATTAGCTTCAAGAGCTCTGCAGAGAGATTTCTACATGGATGATCTTCTCAGTGGTTGCAGTGAGCTGCAAACAGCCCTCACAACAATGCCAGAACAACGAACTCTACTAAGCAGTACAAGAGACATCACAGAGCAAGAGCATATCACACTCAGATTCTCTTCATTACACAGACTACAACGGGTACTCTCTTATAGTCTCAGATTTGTTCACAATTGTAGAAGAGGAGCAAAGAGGGAACTGGTACATTGACAAAAGAAGAATTGCGGTACGCACTGGTGTATGTATCAAACAAGCACAGCTTCAAGAATACTCGACGGAAATCAAGGATTTAAATACTCTTTCCACAGTGTCCATGAAGAGTAAACTGAATGATCTGAATCCATTCTTGGATTCTAAAAACATTCTCAGGGTGGGCGGAAGACTAAATAACTCTTCTAATGGCCGGTTTGTCCAAGTATTATTAGAAGACTTAACGACTGTTAAACCTTCAACAGTTTGTTAAATACAGTTTTTCCATTTGTTCAACACCAGTTTGGCTTAACAGATTCTTAACCGTTTGTTAACTTTAAATGTAGGATTTCAGGCCGTTAACTCATTTAACAAACAGTTAAACATGGCGGATAACACCACAGCTGTTCAGACAAAAGTTGTGAAAGTAACACGTTATGTTTCTCTTTGAGGAATGTTTAGAGTAAAGGACGGTTTCACCAAGCTTCAGTAAATCAGTCCAAATGAAACATTAATTAGTACTGAACATTGAAATATTTACACGATTACGTTTGTATGTGAGCTGTGTCCGTAGACTTCAAGCCTAGCAGCTATATGTGCCTCGTCGCGCTGGTTACGTCATGGTACCCAGATGGAGTAGTCAGTACCGTGTTGGCTTGCCATCCCAGGGGCCCGTGTTCGGTTCTCGGCGATAACTTTTTTTAACGTAGCTAATTTTTATACATGTTACCTTTCTTCATTTTTATAATTTTGTGTAGTGGAGCTTATTATTTCGCAACTCTGGCTCCACTAGGAGAATTTAAAAAACTCTTGGGAGATAAATTTTCTTCCCGAAATAAAACAAAGATAAACAAACAAATTAAAGAAAAAAAAAGAAATACACATGTGGATCTAATACATTGTCCACATGCCATCGGCGTCTATCACTGCCTGGCATTTTCGGGGCATTGAGTCCACCAGATCGCGGAAATAGTTCTGGTCCTTAGCGAAATCTTCCCAGGTAACAAGAACTCGATCCCAGAACTGATCTGGATTTTGAGGTGGGATGTCTCGATATTTGTCAATCCTCTTTTTCATGCTTTTCCGTGAACCGTCTTTGAACGTTTATGGCGGTGTGCGCGGGGTGATTATCCTGCTGGAAAATCAAATTTCCATCGGAAAGAAAACGATTATAAATTCCAAGAATCCAGCTCTTTCGCTTCTGTTTTAAAGCCAGTGCAAACATATCTTATCGCTAGCTATAATATAATTCTAATAAATGAAAGTTAATATACCAATTAAGTTTTGTGTATGTATTAATTTACTAATATTTCTTAGGTACCGGTATGTAGTTATAATAATCACTTTCATGTCTTAAAATAAAACTCAGTTGTATGTTACCTAGTTGAAATAGGCCATTTGTTTCAATTCACTAGCTACTATTAACTCTAGATTCTATGTTACTAGCTCTTCAACTATAGCCTATGTCAATAGTGCTTCAAAATACGCAGTGAGTAAATAATAAAATGTTTCAGCAGCAATTGCTTCTTTAGGACGAAATTACATATAATTTATACATGAACCTAAATTAGAGAATTTTATATGATACGGAATTCTCCTCGGGGTTTTCTGTACAGTTGACTACACACACATTCGTGTAATTATTGTCACCTAGTGGTCATAATGCCGAGATTTTTCTAAACAGAAATTCATATTTAGCATTATAAAATGTAACCATACATAATAATTATTATTATTCAATAGCAGTGAATGCAACTTTCATTTATCAATTCTCTGTACTGTATGAATCATGGCTACTGTAATAGGTTACGATTTTACACATGTTTCATGACTTACTCCATAGTACAGAATTTAAATAATAATATCAGCCAATAAGAAGTTGTCTTATATATGCAAAATCATTACCAACTGCTGTTGAGTAGTTAGAATAGTATTAACGACAGTTAAAGTTAAGTGTTGGTTATTTTAAACAAAATTATGTTGGAAAAATGGAAAACATCTTAACAAAACGTTAAAAATAAATCAGCTGTTAATTTAACATTTGTTAATCCAAATTAAACATTACTTGGACAAACTGGCCATAAGTCTTATGAACATAAGCATCAAGTTATTATTCCACCGAAGCAAAATATAACAAGGCTGATAGTAGAAGCAGAACATTTAAGACTACTACATGCGAGTTCACAGCTTTTAACAGCATCTTTAAGGCAAAGATATTGGATTGTAAACATTCGACGTGTGGTAAGACCCATTATTCATAAATGTCTACCATGCTTCAAACAGAAGGCCAGCACATCCAAACAACTTATGGGACAGCTACCTATTCCATGGGTGACAGCTTCTCGACCGTTCATAAATTCTGGAGTGGATTATGCCGGACCTTATTTTATAAAACATGGTTCAACAAGAAGCAAGGTCAAGGTTAAATGCTATATCGCATTGTTCGTATGCCTTAGTACGAAGGCAATACATCTGGAGCTCGTCAGAGACTTGACGACAGAAGCATTTCTCGCCGCGATTCACAGGCTAGACGAGGGAAATGTGCAAATATATACAGTGACAACGGTACCAACTTCGTAGGAGCCAAGAACGAATTACGAGAGTTGCATCAATTATTGAAGTCTAGAGAAGGGAGCAAGGCATTGGAAGAGTTTGCTGCTAAGGAAGAAGTCAACTGGCACTTCATTCCACCCAACTCTCCACATTTTGGGGGGACTCTGGGAGGCTGGAGTCAAATCCATGAAACATCACCTAAGACGTGTCATCGGGAGCCAACTGCTTGACATACGACGAGTTGCATACCTTAATATGTCAAGTTGAAGCAGTTCTCAATTCCAGACCCATCACGTCCATATCAAATGATTCTGATGATCCCTCTTATCTTAGTCCAGGTCATTTTCTTATAGCTACTCCTTTAATGTTCTATCCTGAATCAGATTTATCCTCGCCACCAATTAATTACCTGTGTCGTTGGGAACACATCCAGAGGATGCATCAAGACTTCTGGAGGAGATGGTCATGTGACTAAATGGTTTGCAGCAGCGATCCAAGTGATGTACGAAGGAAGGCAACATCCAGCCAGGTGCAGCAATGTTCCTGAAAGAAGACAACCTTCCACCTATGCAGTGGAAGTGATCCCAGGAAGGGATGGACTAATTAGGGTAGCAGTTATTCGAACTAAAGACGGAAAATTCAAACGGCTTATCAGTAAATTATGTTTGTTGCCAAATGTTAATTCATGTTAATTTTGCAATGTTTTCAAAGGCTGTCAGATGTTCAGTATATTTTCAGTAACAATTTGTGTTAATTGTTATACATTTAAGGTGGGCGGTATGTTTGGGACTTCAAGGTTGGTAATCCTGCAATAGCGGGGCGTCTCTAAGTATGATGAAGGTGTACTGTTGCAGCTAGAAGACCACGGAAAATAAAACACATATTTTCTAGAGTCCACGAGTCCACGTGTGTTTTATTCATCAATCGAGCTACCAGGATCCCAACACTCAGTATACGGTGGAAAGGTTATACTGCAATGACTCGGTCCCCAGAGCAGATTGCACTACGGGAACTTGAGGTTGGGATTTGAGTAGGAGAGGTTATGGAATGCACTTCACTAACCCTTACAGTCCACACCTGTAGAGTAACGGTTAGCAAGTCTGGCCGTGAAACCAGGTGGCCCGGGTTCGATTCCCGTCATGGCAAGTTACCTGGTTGAGGTTTTTTCAGGGTTTTCCTCAACCCAATATGCTGGGTAATTTTCGGTGTTGGACCCCGGACTCATTTCACCGGCACTATCACCTTCATCTCATTCAGACGCTAAATAACCTAAGCTATTGATAAAGCGTCGTAAAATAACCTACTAAAATAAAAACCCTTAC
Organism: Periplaneta americana; assembly: GCA_025594305.2. Taxonomy (NCBI): domain Eukaryota; kingdom Metazoa; phylum Arthropoda; class Insecta; order Blattodea; family Blattidae; genus Periplaneta; species Periplaneta americana. Next base: position 1,763,590 of record JAJSOF020000039.1, read on the forward strand.
AACCCTTTTCATTTGTAGTGTCACGAATAATGAAATACACTAATAAATGTAAATAATAGAAATATGACATTGTTTTGATATTATCCTTGTTTTCTTATTTCCTATTACCTAAATACAATAGAATTCTTTATAACGAATCTTGAGGGATTACTTCTTCCCCCTCCTTAAACATGGGCTTTCTTTGACAGGGGTTTACCAAACCTTATAATAATTTAATTAGGTCTACAATTTGGGAGGCCGGAGGGAAAAAGAACTTTGGGAAGGCCGAGACGTAGATGGGAGGATAATATTAAAATGGATTTGAGGAAGGTGGGATATGATGATAGAGACTGGATTAATCTTGCTCAGGATAGGGACCAATGACGGGCTTATGTGAGGGCGGCAATGAACCTCCGGGTTCCTTAAAAGCCAGTAAGTAAGTAATGTCTACAATTATTATTTACAATACATTTCACTATAATATTTTCTAACTCTTCAAAGGCGTGTCTGGCTATGAAATGAGTGGGCCCGGTTCAAATCCTGGTTGGAGTTTTTCTGGAGTTTTCCCTCAATCAATTGAACCAGAATTGCTGGGTAATTTTCGTCATTGGACCTCGGACTCATTTCGCCATCATTAATTCACATATCATCCATACAATAGCCTGGGTTAAGTTGTACTTGCACTGTACAAGAGCACGGCCGTTCGGCTACCCAATCATTCAGGAATAGGAGTGGTAATAAGCTCAGGCTGCAGTGTTCCTCCTCCGTACAAAAAAACTCTTCAAATGCGGAGGCATTAATGTTTTCCATCTAAACCCGATTAACTCGGTATTGCAAATGTCTTTGTTCTTCATTATTCCCCCATAATGAAGTAGTTGGCAAACCATCCTTTCTGCCATATGCGATATGTTATACGAGGATTAGTCTCAACATCCCTTATTATTTTCACTTTCTGTCTGACAGTTAATTTGTTCCATTTAGGCCCAATTGTATAAAACTCCTGACTAAAGATCAACTTTGATCGAAGATCGAAAAGTGAACCGAGTTCAGACACTTCTTCTATTGTATAAAACTTTTCTGCGATCAAATTACCTTGGTTCAAATGCAATCTAAGTTCACGTGAAAAGGATTTGGCAACATCGCATAAACAGGTGAAATATGTGATGCGCGGACTATGTTGTACAAGTTTGTTCAATGTAGCCAATCTAGCGACCTTAACTCTTTTTCAACAACAATTTCTTTTAACTTTTGTATTGCTTAAATAGGGATTTAGCGACCTTTTTATCACCCCATAGTGACAAAATTTAATCTTTCTTTGTTGATTAATAGGAAATCTAGCGACTTTACAACTACTTTTTGGCGACTTTCCGTACACATTGTTGGAGACACTGGTTTATTTGTGCAATGTAAATAATGGCGGACAAAAAGAAGAAAGTTGACTGTTCTCCAAATTGTCATCATGTTATGGTGTTTGATACTGCTAAACATAATAAAGCTTTATAAAACGACAATTTTCGTTTAGTAATACAGTTAATTGAACATTTATGAATGTACCTATCACATCCATTAATAATTAATGGTTGTTATAAACATAATATAATTATAGGTTATGTTATTTGATACTGCTGACCACGGTAAAGCTTTATAAAATATAAGAATGTTTGTGTATTAAGGCAAGAAATTGAAAAAAATACATATATATATATATATATATAATATTAATAATAATGGTTATTCTATTTGCACAATCTGTCACTCGTATATTTCAAACAGAAAAGAAATAACTGAACTTGGATCATCTAATTTAATCGGAGAAATTTCTTCAGTCAAAGTTGACTTTAGTTTCAGACAAATTAATCTCAGATTAGACTTTATACAACACAAAATTCCAAGTTCAGCTAGAACGAGGATCAATTTAACCTCTGATCTAAGATTAAATGGTTTATACAATCGGCCCTTAGTCGCCATTATAATGATACATAAACTAACAAAAAACTTGGAAACAGAATCCACACAACTCGCGAGAACAAAGCAAGCAAAACAACCACTCTGTGAAAGACTAACACCGCCACATTAATATCAATTGAGATATCTATCAATATGCTAGTACAATTGACTATCGGAAGCCGAGTCGATATTTCAGGCTCCATTATTACAAAAATCCACTCGAAAAGTATTCCTTAAAAACGAGAATTAATTACATTATTCTTGTGGTAATTTAACTAGGACTTAAGATTATTCCTTAAAACGGGGTTTTACTCTATTTACTTATTTGTTAGATTAAATTTATTTGCAAGGCAAATAGGTCCATGTGTAATTTTCAGCATATGAGAATTAACTTTCAACTTTAATATAATGTTAATCTGATTTTTGCAGTTAAGGTATACATAGACTTTTAGGATAAAAATCCACACTTTTTCCTTAATGTCTTTCAAACTTTGATAACATAGTTATTGGGAGTAAACTAAGCAATTTATATAACTCGAATTTGAAAATCGAATTTGGGGCACCAAAGAATTTTTATTTTAATTAATAAAATTTTGAACCAACCTAACTCCATTATAAATTTTAGTTATTCGAATAATAATAATAATAATAATAAAATTAATAAACATGATTATTTAAAATAGTAAACATACCGAAACCTCGTAATTAACAATAACAACAAAGTCAATAAACATGACTACTGAAAATAGTAAACATATTGATATCTCGTAACTGTCGCAATAGTAACTAACAAGGGAAGGGTTTCAGCACGAACAGGAATTTCGTATCCAAAATTTGTATACAGGCCCATCTTTACATCTCTGTAAAGCTCCCAAAAGCATTCGTTTGTGTAATGTGTGGTTTGTCTGTTAGAGCACTGTACAAGTTGAGGGGTGGGGAGAGCACTGCACAAGTTAAGGGGATGGGACACCTTATCCGTAAGCCTAGCCTAGCCTAGCCTAGCCTAGAAGCTAGTGCGACTGGTAAAATGTCTAAAGCCCATTTAAGAACGTTTCTCTCCAACGTTTTGTCTGAAAATATTGCAGCTAATCAAAAGTGTACACTGTTGTGTGAGTCACTGAATGTGCACAAGGACGCAACATTAATAAATGAAGTCGACCTGGTTGGCGAGTTGGTATAGCGCTGGCTTCTATGCCCAAGGTTGCGGGTTCGATCCCGGGCCAGGTCGATGGCATTTAAGTGTGCTTAAATGCGACAGGCTCATGTCAGTAGATTTACTGGCATGTAAAAGATCTCCTGCGGGACAAAATTCCGGCACATCCGGCGACGCTGATATAACCTCTACAGTTGCGAGCGTCGTTAAATAAAACATAACATTAATAAATGAATAATTCCAAGGCTAGGACATGGAATGTATGATCATTCCACCTAAAAACTAAATATATCCAGCCTCTGGATATCTATTTCCTTAGGCAATACAAAATATATGCTCGGAGGATAACAGACTGCATAAGGACTCTTGCTGAGAATCCAGAACTTAACTTGGGAAATCGATTGTTTATAATGAAAATGCACTCTGTTATTCATAACCAGTTGTCTGCTGCAGTGTACCGCCCTATGCTTCAGTATTCCTGGCAGTCAGCTGGTTACGTGGATCCTGAACAAGTCTGGTACTTCAAAAACGTAATTCAGGTGGCATTTGATTGTTCAGCACTGGAGTGTGGTTCAGCAGATTGTTCAGGTGTGCTTCTGCGTGTTGTGCTTATTGCCCTGCTCCATGCTGTTTCATGCATTTTATAGAGAATCCTCATGCACATTTTTAAAGAAGTGTATTGACCAATACCAACCAAACGGAGAGTTACACAAATGAATGCTTTCACGGTCTTCATCACCATTGTGAGGTAAGCGTCTGTACAAATTTTTAACCAAAAATTCCTTTTCGAGCCGAAATCCTTCCTTGTACGTTAAACGTGTAGCTATATGTGTTGGCATAGGCTGCTCTGAGGATGACCACAACACAGCGGTCGAAACGTCAGCTACTAGCACCAAGACAACGCGGTATACAGTTTAATAACCGCCTAAAGTGAAGGACGATCTGCCATTGACATCCAAGTTTGAAGACATAATATCTTGTCTATTTCAGCAACAAGTAGGCTGTGTGAAGGTTGGTTTAGCAAAGCTGGTGTATTATTGTTATTATTATTATTATTATTATTATTATTATTATTATTATTATTATTATTGTCAGACCGAGAAAGAAAATTCGGAACCTGTTAAAGGGCTGGAGCTTGTCATAAGCAAATCTTGACCGAGTGGGCTACAACCACCGCCTGTAATACCTACCATTTATCTTGTAGGAAGCGATTTTGAAGAATTATCCTTTTCGCAATATTTGTTAATAAATATTATATTTCATCAATAATTTCGAGGAAAAATTGTTCCGGAGCCGGGCATCGAACCCGGGACCTTTGGTTTAACGTACCAACGCTCTACCAACTGAGCTACCCGGGAATTCTACCCGACACCGATCCAATTTTTCCTTTATATCCACAGGCCTCAAAGTGGGCTGACAACCGTCAAGCAACCAACTTCGAGTGCACACTAACTCCGTGTGACTTAAATTGTGGTTTTCTGTTAACGATTTGCAATATATTTCATGTACACCATCGTCAAATAAATTGGCAAGGAAATGTTAAAAATAACAAAATGAATCCATTAGCTTAGTATAAATCGCTGTAAGAAGCGAAATGCAATTTCTCAGTATCAAAGATGTTAAAATATATGCAAATAATTGTTTTCCTCGGTGCTTTATACTTCGTAATAACAAACACTTAGCATTTTGTATATGGATATTTGCTCCAAAATTCTACACATTTCCGACTATCATGGCCGGAGATAATTCAAAACAAATTTTTCAACCATGTGCAAGAAGCGACTTTCATCCACAATGATCACCACTATAACTGCCAATGTGCCTAAATTCGAGCACGCATGCGAAACAAAGAGAAGGTGCGAAAAGATTGCGACAAGATTTTCGGTCTCGCGAATTGCCAGTGTGACGTCGTCCAGCCCAAAACTTCTCCAACTCCACATATTCATTAGCCTACACTGAAGTCTCGAACAGCACCCATCAAAAGGAATACACTTCCATAATACTAAATTTATTAGGTTTAACATTTAAACAATTTTATTATATGTTTCAATACTTAATGAGAAGGATGGGTTCGTATTGATTGCACCAAGCGTGCCTGTTCTTTAAAAACATTGTACAAGAAAAACTACCTTCACACAGGCTAAGTATACGCAAAAGAAATACTACCCTGTAACCAAAGAGGGGCGTACTCATTTTGCCTTTGAGGAGATGTGTTAAAAAAAAGACTCAAGGACTCATTTACATACTCACAAATACCCATCATGTAAAATTCTGAAGTCAACCGCATTAATGGAGCGTAGATTTTTTTATTTTATTAGGTTATTTTACGACGCTTTATCAACACCTAGGTTATTTAGCGTCTGAATGAAATGGAGGTGATAATGCCGGTGAAATGAGTCCGGGGTCCAGCACCGAAAGGTACCCAGCATTTGCTCATATTGGGCTGAGGGAAAACCCGGAAAAAACCTCAACCAGGTAACTTGCCCCGACCGGGATTCGAACCCGGCCACCTGGTTTCGCGGCCAGACGCGCTGACCGTTACTCCACAGGTGTGGACCGGAGCGTAGAGAATCCCGACGAGTGAATATTAAATGTATGGTGAACAAACACGACATCGTGGCAGAATAAGAAATTAGACTATTCATGGAATTGACATTTGTAACAACTTGGCTTACGATTGTCACGTAGAATATAACACCTTAAATTACACAAACTGCACGTTATTTATGCATGTGATATAATGAACTTAACGCATATATTTGCTTAAAACTATGATTGATCGAGAGGTTTTCAAAAATCGCTAATTATGTGGTGGCCTTGATAAGCCACAAAGAGAACAAGAAAACTTCAGCCTTGCAGGTGTTGCAAGTCATTAATAACTTATGCTTTGATTAACAAAATGACCTCCGTATTGTTACTCAGTCTTGTATCTATTGAATAAATTTTGCTTTCGTCCAATTAAACATCCTGACCAGAACCTTCAAAATGTTCAATTTATGTCGGCAATAGCTGTACCCCGTTTTATTTCATAGTCTTATCCCAACTCGTCAATACCATTTTCCTCGCATCTATCGTATTATTTCATGTTTAGAAGAATACTCAGCGATACTGCACTAACAGAAGGCCATCACGACGTGTGCAGGCTTAATGAGTCGAAATAAACACACAATCCCTAATAAATGTCTTTCTATGGTCAGTAATTAATTAATTCGGTCAAAGTTTAATTTACACTTCATCCGGCAACAGTGCAGATGAGCTGAATCTCAAGTGAAATATCCTCTCGGGCTGTATTGGAAGGGATGCAGATCGAGAGTATAAATAAAGCAGTACGAAGTAAAATCGCGTAGCCTATACAATTTCATACTCAAAGTATTACTTCCAGCTACTACAGCCTTGTACAAAAACGTACAGTACATAAGTATGTTCGGCTTAAACCTACGAGTATAATAAAACAAAACGAATGGAGAAATTCCTGTACAGTTGGTTTGTACTTCAACAATGACACAAAATGGTTCATGTGTTGCGGTTGAACCCGTGATAGTAATACGCATGCGCTGTACGTCAACTTCCCGATGGTATAATTATGCAGCAAGACGGCGCACAATGCCATCAAGCACTACTGGTACGGGACATTTTGCATGAAGCATTACCCGGGCGTTGGATTGGAAGACAAGCTGAACCCATCACTTGGCCACCGAGATCACCAGACATTACTCCACTTTATTCTATCTGTGGGGCATTATCTGGGTGTTGTATTGGAAGACAAGCTGAACCCATTACTTGGCCACCGAGATCACCAGACATTACTTTATTCTATCTGTGGGGCATTACCTGGGTGTTGGATTGGAAGACAAGCTGAACCCATTACTTGGCCACCGAGATCACCAGACATTACTCCACTTTATTTTATCTGTGGGGCATTATCCGGGCGTTGGATTGGAAGACAAGCTGAACCCATCACTTGGCCACCGAGATCACCCGACATTACTCCACTTTATTTTATCTGTGGGGCATTTCCCGGGCGTTCGATTGGAAGACAAGCTGAACCCATCACTTGGCCACCGAGATCACCAGACATTACTCCACTTTATTTTATCTGTGGGGCATTACCAGGGTGTTGGATTGGAAGACAAGCTGAACCCATCACTTGGCCACCGAGAGCACCAGACATTATTCCACTTTATTTTATCTGTGGGGCATTACCCGGCGTTGGATTGGAAGACAAGCTGAACCCATCACTTGGCCACCGAGATCACCAGACATTACTCCACTTTATTTTATATGTGGGGCATTACCCGGGTGTTGGATTGGAAGACAGGCTGAACCCATCACTTGGCCACCGAGATCACCAGACATTACTCCACTTTATTTTATCTGTGGTAAAACTCAAGTATATCAAACACCAGTAGATAGCCAAGCCGCCGCAGCTACTGCGGACGTAACACTGGTGATGCTGTCAAACACATGGCAGGAAACTGAGTAGAGGTTGGACGTTCGCGCCGCTAATGGTGGGGTAACAATTTTGATTTGCTGTCCATGTACCAAAAATAACATGTGTACAAAAATGTTTTGAATTGATGTCACGTAGACAAAATTTCCTGTGTGTTTAAATGATCGCCGTGCGCTGGCCGCAATATGAAAGAAAAGCTCTGCATTCATTGAACAGAGGATGGCTGCTTAGAAACCCTATATTAGCCACATATTGCAACCTACTGTACTTCTCATTTCCAAACAATCTGACTCTGAATTTATCTCTTTATATATGATAAGCAGGCTTCGAGACTTCGGACCCGATAGAGTAGTTCATGGGAAATCCGCATAACGGCGTACTGAGTATAGAGGTAAAGCGTACAGTGGGCGGGGTACTGTAGAATGAATGCCAACAAATACGCAAAAGGAAAACGCTCTGGATTTGAAGGTTCTGACGAATAATGTTGTTTTCATACAAACTTTGTCAAACTATTACACGGTTAGAAAAGTCAGAGCAAGAGATGCCGGAAGCTCTCAAATTAATTTAGAAAATGATGCATAGATTCAATGAGACATGAAACATATGTGAAACAGAAGTGGAAATCAATTTTATGCGAGATCGTGCGTATTTGCTTGTTTTCCGCACACAACCAATACGCGGTAAGTGTGAAATACCACATTCAGTATTCCCAACCTAACACACATAACAATTTCCTCTTCTTACCGCTTAAGCGACATTCATTTTACTGCTTTAGGCTTTTAACATATTATTTTTAGAGACGTTTAACATAGTAATAATTATAAATTGGAAACTTACCACTGCAATTTCACCTAAATTACAATGTCAATTATTATTTTTAAATATTTGCAAAAATTAAGTAAAGTCTACTATTCCACGAAACTTATTGCATACCTGATACAAGTAACATTAAGGAAAACGTGAAAAAATCAACAAGATTCCAGATGCCGATGTTATTACTGCAATATGTTATATAAATAATATTAAAATGAAAATAAATCATTACATAACCTTACCGTTTGTTTTAAGTTCGCATTTATAGACTGGGGGAAAAAAGACAGACGTATATCACGGCCTGCTGGAGTATAGTAAACACAGAAAACATTTTATATAAAAATGTTTAAGAAAGAGATTTTGGTTTTCCGAAGTTGCCGTCATTAAACAGAAACCAAGATGGAGATTTCATTGCAACTAATTAGAAATTCGTCTTTCAGGTATGTAATAAACGATCTTCGCACAAAATAATGTACAATATAAACAGCAAATTAATGGACATAGAGTCACTCGAGAATAAAGGACTGTCTCTTAGAGACTGCAATGATGTTAGGTTTTTTCGTTTTGCTCCTATCACGTCATGCGACGTAGAGCGCAGCTTTTCACAGTACAAACTGTGTTTGGCAGATAACTGAAAAATATTTACGTTTGAGACACTGAGAATGTGTCTTGTAGTACATTGCAATTCGGTACTGTAACAGCACTTCCTAAAGACGACCAACAGGATAAATGAAGAAATTAAAATTGCTACATGTTTATTTCCACCATTAACACTGTGCATAATTAAACACAAATGCTTATAAAAGACAGGAGAATAAATGCTTTTCACATTCTTTTGACATTATCATTGTATAATGTATATTTACTTTCAGAATGTGTCTTCCCCATACTACCGTACTCTACTCTAAACAGCAAAGTTGTTACCTCAACACATCTCTATCTACCTGCAGCGAGTCAACAACCTATAGTACATGCACAGTAAACTTATTGTCTCGAAGCCTGATGATAAGCCACACCACATGATCGAGCATGTCTGGGTGGTTGGAAAAGCACAATATTCAAGTGCTGTCGTTCCCAGATGTAAAACCCGTTCAAAATCTTTGATATCTACTACAGAGTAGTAAAATTGCCCGAAAAAATCGTTTTTCAGATTTTCATAAAATAAGATTTCCCATTAACTTCTGAATGATTTTATATAGTAATGTTGGTTACAAATGTTCCGACATTTTTAAATGCTCCTGGTTACCTTTAAATGACAGCAAGCCAAGTTATAAAGTGCTTGTTTCTAAAATTACAATTTCTGTACTTCAGAAAGTATTAAACCGAATATTGTGGAATGTTGCACATATAATTGGGGAAGAATTTAGTGCATGATAATTACAAGAGTGTGTGCCAATATTGAAAGGAGACTTTATGCAAATTAGCTTACATCGATTATGTTTTTCATTGTCCAGAAGTCCACACCTGTGGAGTAACGGTCAGCGTGTCTGGCTGTGAAACCATGTGGCCCGGGTTCGAATCTCGGTGGGAGCAAGTTACCTGGTTGAGGTTTCTTCCGGGTTTTCCCTCAACCCAATACGAGCAAATGCTGGGTAACTTTCGGTGCTGGACCCTGATTCATTTCACCGGCATTATCACCTGCATTTCATTCAGACGCTAAATAACCTAGATGTTGATACAGCGTCGTAAAATAACCCAATAAAATAAAATGAAATAAACAAATTGTGCAGAAACTTCAAACTGCACTGATACATTACTAAATATGTTATCATACGTATCCATTGCTTCAGTATTTTCAGAGATATTGGTTCATAATGCTGTATAGACCTATGAATGATACATATTTAATTGATATTTTTACTCAATCAATATTATAAAACAAATGAAGATATTCAAATATAATTCTGACCATATCTGCTGTTACACTTGAGGACTTGCAATTTCAAATTTCAATTTTATGATAAAATTAGGCTGAGATACAGTCATATTTATCAACCCTGAAAATTCAGTAATTTTAACACAGAGGTATTGGAGCAGTAAGTCTGTTCATCGCTGACAAAGTATCGATCAAGATCTCATTTCCCCGACGCCAAGAAAGTAAGAGCAATTCTGTTTGCAGAAGTGAAAATACCACATACTCGTGACGTCATTAAACCGTACAGCATAGTCCCGACGCTGTTATTCCCGGCGTGACTCTTTGCTTACGTCTCAGAAAGTGAAGGCTCTATAAAGTCTAGGTAGGTAGTATCCTTCACCATTTTTGTTCTTACGTTGCCGAGCTACCATACGAGGAATCTATTTGCCACACCGTTAAACATTATCATGTCGTAGCTCCTATGATAATAAATCAAACACACTGTAATTCAGCGAATAATTGAGCGGCAAATAACGTCTTCGTGTGCTTTCTGCGAACGCCAACGAAAGAGCTAAAATGGCGGGCGATTATATTAAGTATTTATCGAGCCTTAAAAATGAATCAGCGAATCACAAGACGCACACGTTTAAATGTAGCCGACCTGCCACGCGATTGGCTGCCGGAAATTAGAGCGACGGGATAAAGTTTGGATAGGCCTATAAACTCCTTCAGCACTGTTTTTGCCCTTGGTTATTTGATGACGCTGTATCAACTACTATGTAACTTAGCGTCCTTGAGATTGGTGAAAGAGAGATGAGGCAGAGGATTCGCCATAGATTACCTGACATTCGTCTTACGTTTGGGGAAAACCTCTAATAAATCCTACCAAGTAATCAACCCAAGCGAGAATCGAACCCAAGTAATCAGCCCAAGCGGGAATCGAACCCATACCCGAGTGAAACTCCGGCTCGGCAGGCAAGCACCTCAGTTACGCCGCTGGTACGATTTATTGTTTTTATTTTTATTTTATTGGGTTATTTTACGACGCTGTATCAACATGTAGGTTATTTAGCGTCTGAATGAAATGAAGGTGATAATGCCGGTGAAATGAGTCCGGGGTCCAGCACCGAAAGTTACCCAGCATTTGCTCGTATTGGGTTGAGGGAAAACCCGGAAAAACCTCAACCAGGTAACTTGCCCCGACCGGGATTTGAACCCGACCACCTGGTTTCGCGGCCAGACGCGCTGACCGTTACTCCACAGGTGTGGACGTTTTTATTTTAATTGAATGTTGGAATTCATATGCATAAATATTATTTACATCATATGAATCACGTTCTTTAACTTGGAATTAAATAAGTGCGAAGACAATATTGATCTCTGTGTTACTGAAACCCAAGAAAAGCAATCATTTTCAAATCACTTACTTTCTAGTGAACGCAAATGGGTGATAATTGAGAAAATTCTACCTACCAATGCACAGATCCAAACAAAGCCGAAGGAGAGAGCCAATAACAGTTGACACTCGTAACAATTAGCGTTCTTGTTTTCTATTCGCTCACACTTGTTATACATACGAGGCAGAACTCAGCAAAACATGCAAGTCAAAATAATAATTGATTGTGTATTCTGTATAAGTTTCTTCTGGTTTTTAAAAAAATTGAATTAATATTTCTGTATTACGTCAATTGGAACATAAAATACCGCAGGGCTTATTTGTTTTCATTCCATGTGGAATGTATACGATACATTTTTACAATAACACAACTTTACTCGGCGGCCCTCCATATATGAAAAACCGTTTTCATGTTATGCAAATCTTTTTTTTAACCGGCGAATGTCAAACTGGTCACGTCAACTGAGAAACAAAACTAAACAGTCTTGCCATGCTTAATGTTTGTATCATTTCAAAACAAACTATATGTGACAAAAGTATCCATTATCTGTCGCAGATTTACAGAGTCGGAACGCATGAGTTACTTTCATATCGCAGTACATCTCTCCACTTAACACATCTCGCTGTTAAAAAAAGAAACAATTCCGGGAACTAAATTAAATACGGAAAACCATATCAGTGCAGACTTCAAGCTTTTAGGGGGGACGTATGTGACGAAAGAGATTCAATGCCTCGCTACCTACATCGTGCAAAACTTCCAGGATTGAACGTTTGTTTAAATTTCAAAACTTTTGACTTTTATAATGCGTTTTGGATCGCATTGTGGATGTCATTTAAGTCAGTATAAATGAAAAAGCACGACGTGCTATCTCGCCTTTAGTTGGGAACTCTGTTACACCAGGAATTGCTAAATACGAATTACTATCAAGATGGAATTTAACGAGATTATTCAGGCATTATTATTATTATTATTATTATTATTATTATTATTATTATTATTATTACTGAATACTATTTGGAAAATTTCAATACGAATTTTTAACAAAAACTAAAACAATATTTAAGACAAAGTCAACTTTTGAAAAATAAAGCTGAATATAACAAACATTATAAATTTAGATATTTCTATGATCTAACTTAAAAGGCACGAAAAGAACTATTTTGAAGTTCTATGAAGTAATGGCAACCTTAGGAGTGAAATATGACTGCAAAGCTTTAGGCCTAACTATGAAAAAATGAATAATGTATATTAAAATAGTAAGTACTAGCTGAGAATATTTGCTATTCAAGAGATATGGCAGGCTAAGCATGGCTATAATAAAAAATATGGAAAGAATTATAAATTCAAATTACAAGTCATTTATACAATGATTTTAAAAATCCGACACAATCAAGTTCGATTCCTGAAAGAACGCAGATTTTTCTCCTTGCTGTTGGGAATATGTTCTTACACGGTTATACTGGGTATTCATTTCAAATTGTGTCATGACGTCACTGTTGATGAGTCAGCGACTTGAAGCGAGTTTCAGCTTTTGTGTCAGAGAAGTTGTCTATTAATCAAGGCGTTCAATCTGAACTTGAAAATGTGTACGGTGTAACTTCAATGTCGTAGCAACAGATGGCGGTCTACCATAACCTCTTTCGAACTGTGTTTTGCGCGGGCAAGTCGTAAGCAGGGTATTTGTTATCATCGGTTGTATACGGCAACATTCCACAACACAAATCAAATGCTCCGTGTCCATGTTGACCGTCGAAGTTAATGTCAACAAATACGTAAGTAATCGTCTTAACCCTCTCCCCATAACCCGACAGTAAGAAAAAACTCACCTCAGTACATGTTTCGAAACAGTTCACATTCCTGCCACTACCGGCGTTACCGTACGTACCTGTAAGCACTTCTCAGAATGAACGCCGTACTTGCTAGGCAACTTCTCTGGCACAGAAGTAATACACCTCTACGGAAGTGTAGGAAGATTGAATTCTCTAGGCTCATCGACTAGCCACATGACGGCATATAGCGAGCCATGACACACTTTGAACTGAACAACCAGTAGTAGGCCTATATACAAATAATATGCTATTTTTATCGAAATTTAGTTAAGGGTCGGTTCCTATAAGTTAGTACTTTTCGCGCTCTTTTCAAATCTGTAGTCCGTTTATTTCAGAATCGATAATCTGCACGCTTTTGTGAACGTTAAAGTATAGTTTGTTTCAAACAGAGACATGAGCATTTCATCCAATCAGATTGCCGGAAGTGACTTAAAACTGTCATGGCGACCAGTCAATGTTTACATTCTGACGAGTTTCCATGTTTTAATGATTGCATTATTATCTTTTTATTTCGAAATATTATTTTTGGGCATCTTGCGTTCAATATGGAACTCAGTACGCCTGAACTGACTAGAAAACGTGAATTTAATCCTGAACGATGGAAAAGTGCTAAAGAAAGGCGATTAGAAATGAATCCTTCACCAATTAAAATAGGGATCAAAGTAAAACCACAGAAGCTTGCGGATTTTCAGAAGTTACTAAGTGAACACTTCGGAAGTGAGTGAAAGGAAAACTTCTTTCTTAAGTGGCATAGCACTGTAATCCAGAGTTCTATTAGAAATGTAGGCACTCATGATAAATGTGCTTTAAAATGAAGTGCAGTAAAATAAGAACTAGAAAGTTGAAGTGATATTATTAGTCTATAAGAACAGAATAGAAATAACATTCTAAATTTAATTTTTCTAAGTTTTCCAGTTAAGGACTAGTTTTATAATAAAATCATAACTTTCATAGGATTTTCTCATTATCCTGATTCTGGACTGTGTGTTTCAAAATGGACACTTGCCCTTCTTTTTGTTTCAAAAACGGACAAAAGTCAAACTTAGTTTCAAATGTGGGTAACGTCATTTTTAAGTATGTTTTAAAGTGTTCTTAAAGTGCCAGAGAGAGCCAGAAACACTTGCACTCCGCAACTCACGACACTATTGAATTCGTTCGATGATCGCCGAACAGTTTAGATCAATAAATTTTCAAGTGTTCGAAGAAGTTCACGGACTGGCAGACAATGGCAGTACAAGAAGAATAGACATGATTGCCATCCCGCCAAATAACAACAATGGCTACATCATCGATCCCACCGTTAGATTTGAAAAACAAAAGAGCCAACCTGAAGATGTAAATAGGGAAAAAAACGACATCTATGTACGTACCGTTCCATATTTCATGGACAAATACGGTCTACAACAAATTGATGTAATAATCCTTATGATTGGAGCGCGCGGAACTATTCCCGGTTTCTTCTTCCAGACCTGGCAACGTTTCGGCCTACAGAGGAAGGCAATTGATGACATCGTTCTTGCAGCTCTGAGAGGATCAATATTTATACTCCGCAACCATCTCTACGGTCAACAATGATCTTCAACTAATTAATTAGTAGCTACTTATTTATTCAGTCATTTCTTGTCATTGTTGTAAGACTCCCTTCAACATAAACATATGTATGTTATTTATACTTCCAACTGCCTATTGCTCAATATGCTCTGTCTCTGTGGCAGCCTGTTAATACAGGGAGCTGTTATCGTTTAGATAGATAAATAGTGAAGACCTGAATTATTTTGTTAATAAAGTTAGCAATATGACACACAAAAATGTTTATACCTTACAGTAGAAGTTAACATAATGAAACAGAAATATGGTCTACTGAGAAATAATAGAAATGGCTCTTGTCCGTGTTTGATACTAGGATGCTCATACGTCTTACACTGTCTCAAACGGTATGTTGTGCTAACCCCATAACTAGAGAGTCGCGCACTTCAGCATGTTCAGTGTTGGTTATGACTCCAAAGAAGCATGTTCAGCACCCCACAGTCTCCATGGCAGCAACAACAACAACAACAATAATAATAATAATAATAATAATAATAATAATAATAATAATAATAATAACGTAAACGTAATCGATTTCAGCTAATTGCAATTCTGTAAGACGAATGTGTTTCGCACCGCATGGCCGCAACAACAATGTGGAAGTAAATCAATGTTGAGGGAAAATAATAAGCATATGAGATGTAATAACCGATGTGCCTAAGTTCAGGCAGACGATGTTTCCACGCACACAAATTCTGCAGTGCTTGGGAAAAGTGACACAAGTCAGTTTCCACAAACCTTTTTGATAATTTATTGACAACTTACACTGGTTTATGTCGATTTGATTTTTTTCTGTATGAATTATTGTGATGGAAGGAATACCTATGTATTTTTTTCCAAGCGAACAGATGTTCCGTAAGTTGTCAATAAATTATCAAAAAGATTTGTGGAAACTGACTTGTGTCACTTTTCCCGAGCACTACAGAATTAACAAATGAGAATATTGTCAGGAGTCAAAAGTGATAGTAATGTGCAATAGGGTGCGTCAGCATCTGTACAAACTTCTTAAACAGAATTCAATAGCGGCACAAGTGAAATAGGCCACAGCAGTTAATGAAGGCACACTGAAACTCTGAACACCAAGGAGGTGATTCGTTGTCGTCACCAAGCAATGGTTACAGAGAACCACAAAGACCACCGCACGAGAAGTGTCTTATGCAACATAATAAAGTCAATCAAATATTCGCATGTGAAAGATCCCGACAGCAAACTACCTAAACAAGGAACTGAAATACCCACTAGAGTTGTGGATCTAGGGATAAACAACGGGACAAAAACATTAACACTTTCATCGCCTTGGGAAGTCCTGTAATTGAAAACTGTGATCCCAAAAGATGCTCAGTCCATTTGGCCATTTATATGATTTTATGTTCGACCATGCCGAAATGTAGTAATTATACACCTGGTAGCAGACCTTTAATGCATGTCATTAAAGTACACCTACTCATTAAAGTACAGGTGTTCAGCCAATGACAACTCAGCTTACAGGTGTTCAGCCAATGACAAGTCAGCTTTGTACCGTTATAAAACCGCAAGTATCGATTATTCTCGGATATGCAATCGAAAGAGAATTAGCGAAAAGTCACGGAGGCTGGAAATCCAATACTGTCGCAGAAGGTTATGTTCTGTTACTATAATAATTAGCGTTAATTGTAAATAATATTCAAATAAATTCAATTTGTCATCTCGTTTTTCAATGTCGAATTCAATAATCAAGGTTATATCAAGTTTAACGGGATTACATCAAGGTCAATGACATTATTGTTCCTCGGAAAAAATCAATACTTTCGCGTCTGCGCACATCTCACAATTCACGACCTAGAACAAGGTCACTTCCGATCTTGTCAGATACAAATAAAATGTATACATCTGAATAATTTCAAGTCAGAAATATGGTCGAGCATAAAAAGTCGTATGAAACTCGCCTATAATGGTAATTAAGAAGCTCGTATGAAAATTATGAAACTCGCTTGCGCTCGTTTCATAAACATCCATACGCGCTTCTTAATTACTATCATTATAGGCTCGTTGCATAATGTACTATTTCAGACCTCTATCATTATATTTTAAGCTTGTTTTCATCCTAAACAAAGCCAATCCTTGTCTAAACGTTTATGTTGTTGTGCTTGGCACTAGAAAACTCGCTCAGTCCATAGACCGGTGGATTAAAAACCAGACCAATCCTTCCATTAAACTGGACTGAGATCACACTCTTCGGTTGATAAACCTTAAAGCACTGCGTTCACACTAACTCATTTCCAGTGTGATCGAATAACTTCCATTTTATTATTATTACTAGCCGTACCTGTGCGCTCCGCTGCACTTGTTAGAAATAAATATAAAGTAATTACATAATTAAAATAGGACGTTTGATCCAGGGAATATTCGTGTTTGATAGAAGGTAAATCGTTTAATATCTTACTTAATTTAAATTGTATTTAAATAATTAAAATGCGATCATTTTGGTCCAGGGATCATTCATTTCGTGCAATGATAATTCCTTTAAAATGTTTCTTAATTGTTATTACATGCAAATAATTAAAATATGATCGTTTGGTTCAGAGAACATCCCTTTTTGGTGCAAGGATAATTCGTTTAACTTTTTCCTAAATTAGTCTTGAATGCATCCTTTAATAAATCACTCCAAATTAATAGAGTGGATTGTGTACGAACATAATTTTTATGTTAACCTTACTGTGCATCTTTTTTTCCATTCACGCCTGAACATCTGTGGTCATGTCACGTGTTTAGAATGTGTGGGTATATCAGCAGGCTGTTTTTACTCTTGTTGAGTTCTTGTTTCTATTGTGTTGTAGATGCCTTGTTTTCATGTATCTGATTATAGAGTTTGATTAATCTTTTTGGTATTGGTAATTGAGACGGTGATGAATAATGGCATGTATCTTTCCAATCCGGCATTTGCCTTTATGACTAAGGGAAATCATGAAAACCCCAGTCAGATTGGTCGACTACGGGTTTGAACCCGAACCTCCCGAATGCGTGTCTCAAACGCTACCATCTGAGCCAACTCGTTCGATTGTATATCATTGTTTATGAAAATAAAAATGAGGTCCCTACATAATATTATTTTAAGAAACATAGGAAACGAATATGGGTAAATTATGAGCGCAGGAACGCCATTTCGTGACACCTTTTAAAATAACTCAGCTCCAGTGAGCTCTATGGTAAAATGCTTATTTAGGCCTATTATGAGCTGTATTTTTGGTCCAGTAAAAATAATCATCTTTACGACAAAACTCTAACTATTATGTTCTGTGAACAAAAAGAAACTTAAGTGTATAAAATTAGAGTGTTTTATGTGGACCAAATAAAGTTGCAATAATCAAGTTATGCAATATTTCGACAGAATATCAAGTTTTCTGTGCATAAGAATATAATTTTAATCTTACCTATCCTCGATTCACTCAGAAGTTACTGTAATAACCAGGGAACGGATTTATATGGACTAAAAATATATAAAATATGTAAATATATATGTAGTTATTTTTACCAAAATATGGAATTAAATATGGATTTTTACCAAAATATGGAATTAAATATGGACTTAAAATTATAAAAAAACTATGTACGTTAAATATTGGTACATTTTAATCAAACTAAACAAAAAATATAATGGACGTACCTTATCTTCCAATGTAGTTTCAACAAAACACAATTTTTATTGTCTGTTACCATAACAATAGGTTACAAACATTTCTTTCAAGTGCTGAAAAGTGAATCTTCTTCTATTGTCTCTGAGGATAGATTTATACTGACTAAAAGAGCGTTCGACGTCACAAGAAGTAACTGGTACATAATTCAATTTCACAATGTCTGCTGGGGATAAGTCCAAGTTAATCTTCACTGTTGATTCACCACTCATCACAGCAACAACCTTTTGTAGTTCTTCATATCCAGGGTTTTTGAAAGTACAGTGTCCACCTTAGCTCTTACTGCATCTGCAACTTTACCTCTACCACGATTCAGTTGTTCCACAGTACTATTTATAATTTCAAAACTTTCAGATAGTGAAAGGTGCCTATTTTGGAGACTTTTGAGCGTTTTTATGATGCATGAAAATGTATGCTGAATGTGAGCTAAGTCATTCTTCACACTTATGTCACAGGTAACTGTTTTCGCAGTATCAATTGAGACTGCATCTTCAGAGTCCAATGCAAGGAGAACATTGTTAATAGAGTCTATATGTTCGGCATAATATTCAACTGCTTCTAGCCATGTACCCCATCTAGTTAAAATTGGCTTTGGTGGCAATGGAATTTCAGGGTACATTTCTTTCAACACGTTAACTCTACTGGGAGCTTTGAGAAATACTTTTTCACTGATGAAATCAACAAATCTACTTTAGGAAATTGTCTCTGACCACTTCTGCCACACGATGAAATGCATGCGCCACACAAGTAAAATGAGTCAATTTAGGATATACAACAGATAATGCTTGTCCAGCTTTGACCATATAAGGGGCAGCATCGCTAATAAAGAATAACACATTATCGTACATAATACCCTTTGGCCACAGGATACCCATAGCTTCGTTGAACAGTTTAACTATAGTTTTGTTATTGCACTTTTCTAGAACATCACAATGTAAAAGAATTCGTTCAGAATATTGTTCACTTAACAAACCGATAACTACATTACCAACAAGTCTACCTTCTTTGTCGGGAGTCTCATCAATGGAAACCCAAATTGAACTATCTTTAATTTCATCTCTTATCTTCTGTATTGTCTCATCGTAGATGGATGGAGCATACGTCTTCCTAAGTGTTGACTCATCCGGGATTGTATGTTGAGTATATTTTTCAAGGAATTCCCTGAAGACCTTATTCTTTAGTTTGTAGAGAGGAATATCAGCAGAGATGAGAGAACGGCACAGGTCGATGTTAAACTCAGATCTTACATTCGATGTTGTTGGTTGTGTTAAAAACAATTGTCTCTGCTTGGAATTTAGTTGTTTGTTGGCCTGATGTTTACTAGTTGTAATGTGTTGTTGCACCAGGAACTTTTGTGTAGATGATACTGCACACTGACACAAATTACAAAATAATATTTTATTGTCAGTTGATAAACCATCTTCTTTAAATTCTGAAATGTAACTTGTTAGTTTTGATTTTAAATTGACTGAATGACGTACTTTTGGCATATTTACCGTCTTTATAGTATGATTTACAAAACTGAACCTATGTGTACTCTGACTGGCATTTAACTGTTGAGCTGCACAACTGAAGTCTGTTAAAAATTTTAAATTAAATTAATACAGTTTTGTAACTTACTTTCCCATTGTTGATAGGACTGCTAATTTTCAAATAACTCTGATGTTAAAGGGATTACTGAACATGTGTTTAAATCTCTATTGTTGAAATGTATTTTTAAAAGTTAATGGAATTTTGTTTTGTTTTATTGTTAAACCTAATATAATATGGACTGTTTTATATGAAATATGGAAAATATATGGAAATTAACGAAAATATGTACTAAACTCTAAAATATGGAAAAATATGGAAAATAAAAGTAGGATTTTTCAACCCTACACATTGTGAAACATAAAGATAATGCAAAATATAAATTATATTAGCTTTATAAGTAAATATGTATTTACATATAAATCCTTTCCTGGTAATAACATTATAACATCATGTCCATGTAGAGAAACTACACTTTCCAATGGTGAAATAATAATTATAGGCCTACAAATCGGTTAATTAGCTTTCGAGATTACTTCATACAAACACAGAAACATTCTCTGTATATTAATAGCTTCCGTTTGGTGTTGTCGTCCAAGGCCCCTTATAGACTAAGTCATTTGTTTTTATTTCATTACAGCCGTTAGATGGCAAAAATAAACGCATTGTTATTTTAAAACTCATTTATCTCATTAAATATCAGTCCTATCAAAATTTTTCATAGCATAAAACTTATGCTATGCTATATCGGAAATCATGTTTAAAGAAACATTTGTTATGTAACACTTTTCATGAAAATCAATAATAAGGGAGATATTTCGATTTATTTAATTCAAGCCTCCTTATTTATTGGGTTATTTTACGACGCTGTATCAACATCTAGGTTATTTAGCGTCTGAATGATATGAAGGTGATAATGCCGGTGAAATGAGTCCGGGGTCCAGCACCGAAAGTTACCCAGCATTTGCTCGTATTGGGTTGAGGGAAAACCCCGAAAAAACCTCAACCAGGTAACTTGCCCCGACCGGGATTCGAACCCGGGCCACCTGGTTTCACAGCCAGACGCGCTGACCGTTACTCCACAGGTGTGGACCAAGCCTCCTTATAACTCCCCTTTTAAATAAAGTATTTTGAATGCCATATAGCCTAAAATCTAAGTTACAACGAACTTAAATTATATTCCAATTTTCATATAAATCGGTTCAGCCATTATCGCGTGAAAAGGTAACAAACATCCAGAGAGACAGACAGACAGACAGACAGACAGACATACAAACAAAAATTTCAAAAAAGCGATTTTGGTTTCAGGATGGTTAATTATACATGTTGACACCAATTATTTTTGGAAAATCGAAAATTATCAGAAAAACTTCGGTTACAGATTTGTTATTAGTGTAGATTATTATTATTATTATTATTATTATTATTATTATTATTATTATTATTATTACTACTACCGTACTTCTACAGTCATCAACACTACCGCTATTACAAAAAGTATTAAGTGATTTAATTGTTGTGCACTCTACTAGCAGTTAATAATAATAATAATAATAATAATAATAATAATAATAATAATAACGCTTTTATAAATAATGATCCTTGGCCAATAAAATCAAATGAATTAGGTACTGAACAATACATCAAACAAACGTCTCACTTCAACAGAAACTAATCTAAGGCATTCGGATGACGAAAGATTCAAGTCCCTTGAAATGGCATCAATATAAATTGAAAAAGAGAAGTGAACTGGAAACGAATTACAGGAATGAAGTCTGAATACATGGCGGTGTTCGTTTCTGCATATAATTAATATAATCCTCTCTTTTTCTCGTGTCTAGCAATAATTTACTCGCCCTCAAGTGCAAGCAGCGCTATTAATCACATTATATGTGAACGTGCAGCAAGGCCAATGCTAATTACGATCGGAAAGATTATAATTAAAATCTTGCTCCTATATAAATAGGGTTGTCATTTTCAAAATAAAAGCACTTCTTAATTCTTGATTAACATTCTTCACTCACCCCTTCTCCCTGTTAACTTCTCCTTGTACGTAATGAACTATTAAAAAAGGAGAATGAAAAATAAAGTCTAATATTATTACTTAGATATCAAGCCATCGATAAAATTGTTGTCACATATGAAGGAGTTGTAGTCAGAATCTTAATACGAAGTATCATACTTTATGACTATATTATTAATGCTAACCAATACGTCATCATAGGCGCTACAGTCTAGCTTGCCAGTCTCTCTCTCTCTCTCTCTCTCTCTCTCTCTCTCTCTCTCTCTCTCTCTCTCTCTCTCTCTGTCAGTCTTCCTCTCCTCTCCTAATCTTAATTTAGCCACATCTTCTTCTATTCCATCAGCCCTTCCTCGTCCTCACTTTCTCATGTGTGGATAATCATTATGTGGTCTGCCCACTTCAGTCACTGCTTTAATATTATTTCTTACATCGAACTAGATTCTCTATCATTCTCAGTACATCCTCTAGGATCGGACTACATATTCTAAGAAAATTCTTCTTTTAATACACAAATTATTTGTTCGTCATTCTTCGTTATGGTTTCGTTAAACTGTTTTCTAAATATTACTAATGATATAATTAAAACTTGAGAACAGAATTGACAACTTCTGGTGCTGCATTGTGTCAACCACAGAAACTTAATAAGGCACTTTATGTTTGTGAAATTCTGCTGGGACTTTACGTTCTTCCGGTGCTTCTTCCCCTCTCCACAATGACACCCAGAAAAAAAAAAACAAATGTTTGATAATGGCAAAAAAACCACGCCGAAACTAGTCACAAAGCAAATTAACGGTATTAAAAAAATCTTGTTAAGTGTCTATGGCTAACACAGTGCAATATCAAAAGTCGTCAATTCAAGTTCTAACATCATACAAGTGTTAAAAGTGTCTGAACGAAGAATGAAGTCCTTTAATTTGCTGTATACAGGGTGATTCAGACCACACGTAACAGTCATTTATTTCGGAATCCAGTGTATTAAAATTTTCGAGACAAAAATATTTATTACTAAACCATATGTGGATTTTCACTTCAGCTTAATTTCATCAATCAGCTCTAACAGGAAGTAGGGTCAGTGGCGTATCACTTTAAAATTTCAAATGGGAGTCCGGGTCAAAATAAGGTACCATTTGATAGAGCTCTTCAAAACAAACAACTTTCATAGGAAACGTTTTTACCATTTCTACTCTTTCAATGAGAAAACGTACAAAAAGATAATGGCGTCAATATTGAGAAATTTTTTTAGTAGGTTATTTTACGACGCTTTATCAATATCTAGGTTATTTAGCGTCTGAATGAGATGAAGGTGATAATGCTGGTGAAATGAGTCCGGGGTCCAACACCGAAAGTTACCCAGCATTTGCTCATATTGGGTTGAGGGAAAACCGGGAAAACCTCAACCATGTAACTTGCCCAACCGGGAATCGAACTCGGGCCACCTGGTTTCGCGGCCGACGCGCTAGCCATTACTCCACAGGTGTGGACTTGAGAAATGTTAAAAGACGAAAATGTAATCAAGATAATTAATGTTGACATTTTACTGAAAGGCTGGACAATTCCATTAATTTTTATAAATGTTCAAGCTGTCTGCCGTTTTAAAAAGTGATACGCCACTGACCCTACTTCCTGTTAGAGGTGATTGATGAAATTAAACTCAAGTGAAAATCCACATGTGGTTTAGTAATAAATATTTTTTTCTCGAAAATTTTAATGCATTAGTTTTCGAAATAAATGAGTATTACGGTGGTCTGAATCACCTGTACATTGCAATTGATTTCTATGCAGCTATCAGTCTGGACAGTGAATAGAGGGCGACAGGTCGTCAAGTTTCAAACTTATGATTTTCTATTTCTAAGCGAACAGATATTTAATCCTTTTCGAGATTTTCATTTTCCTATATATTTCAAGGAGAGGAATGCTTATTTCATGCAGTTGTAGAATCTGTCAATGATGACAACGTAATCTGCAAAAGCAGTATTTGGATTTATTCGTAAAATATAATACTTATGCTTGTACTTCAGGCCGTGCCCATTCACCAGTTGCGTTGTGTTTCACTTATGCCGCTACGTGCGCCGATTTTTCGACTCATCAGAATTATCATCACTATCATTATGATCAACATCGCCATTATTTATTACTCCTATTGAAGTTCGATTCATTCTACATACATCGAATTAAAAACACATGTTAACATAAAATTACGATTAGTTAATTATAATTATTTCACTTGACGACTGTGAGTAGAACAAGGACAGGAAAATTCTAAACTGATAAAAACTCTGCTTTACCTCATCATATGTATGAGTGCAGAATTTTCAAAATAACTCCCATAATCACCAGGATTTTATTTTTTCTCGTAAAATGACCACTTTCATCCATCTCCATCCTTAATAATAATAATAATAATAATAATAATAATATAATAATAATAATAATAATAGTAATAATAATAATAATAATAATAATAATAATAATAACAATAATAGGTTATTATCTTAAGTTTTAAAATGTAATATATTTTTTTAATACTTGCACGATTAACAGTTTAAAATACACTTTTACTAGTAGCGAGTACTGACTCTTCGTCATTCACCCATAAAATAAGTTGTTCCAGACCTACATTCATTAACAATGTCCTAATGAATTCTGATCGTTGCAATGTTTTTCAAATAAACCAAATTCCACAATGCTGTGTTCTACATCCTACATCCAAGCCAGGGGACCGTACTGAAGTAATGTGAGGAAAAGGGGGCCTCTGTCTAAAACAGTGAAGAACAGAGTCATGTGAAATTCTGTCAATTTAAAAAGAGAACAATTAAATTACGTCTTCACTTAATACAAAATAGTCGTATGTTTAATTTTCATAAAACGGCTTTCAAAAATTAGTCTATTATTATTATTATTATTATTATTATTATTATTATTATTATTTATTATTATTATTATTATTGTTATTTTGTTCATGGTCTCTCATTAACTGCTCTATGGACCACCAGGGAACGCGGCCCCCCGGTTAAGAATCATCACTTCCACCAGCAGTACACCCAATTTTAGTATGAATAAATTTAACATATACATATATTTTTTTAAATAAGGGAAAATGTAACAAACATGGAGGTTATTTGTGAAATGAAATTATTTCAAGTGTACGGAAACTAGAGAACTTGAGGAAGAAGATTGCACATCATTGCAGCAGTGTTTGACATTGCCCGCGGTCTAGCTACTAGTTACCGAAGAAAGGGCTGACTAGAGACATAGAGGAAAACCAGCGTGGCTTTGTGTATGTCATGTATACTTTAATCGGAAGATGACTATTTTTCCGATGTTCTCCCGTTTTTCTCAACACTAAAAATTCCATCCTACGAAAATTTTCCTTCCCTTTCTTTAATTACATATTCTAAAGAAATTCTTGTTATTCAGACTACACACATGTTCTCATTATTACGTGAACATGCTTCTTCTTCTTCTTCTTCTTCTTCTTCTTCTTCTTCTTCTTCTTCTTCTTCTCCTCCTCCTCCTTTCTAGATCTTGACTCGGGGACTGAGTGGACTCTTTGGGCCGTATTCATAGACATTCTTAGCGCGGGCTTTCGGTAGATGATCAGCGAACTAACGTTTTTCGTATTCATAAACCAGTGTCAGCGATACGATACGATATGATATGATATGATATGATATGATATGATATGATATGATATGATATGATATGATATGATATGATATGATATATATGATATGATATATATGATATGATATATGATATGATATATGATATGAATCCTATTTAGCACGCTCGTAGCTCGGGCTAGCGATATGTCTATGAATAGGACCCTTTAATATTAGCGAAATATCCTCCTTCGACTTAATTTGATACAGTCGCATGCTTTACCGCCTATTTTCAACTGCTAATCTTTAAACGCAATCCAACGAGTAAATCGACAACTAGAAATTCGACTATGTTTCGCACACCGGCCTGATTTGTCCACGTCGTTTTTCACCAGTTCACAAGTCACGTGGTGTATTATTTATTTTAGTATTTCATTACTATTTATGTTTTCGAAATGCATAAATGTAAATGTGCAGTAAATATTATCAGAGCCCTGAAAATGAGAAATATGTACATAAATATGTAGCTAAAAATGGTAAAATATGTAGATAAATATATAATAAATAAAAAATATGTACCTTCAAATATAAGCTTTAACAGATTTATTTTTTCACACTTATAACAAAACAGAACTAAAAAAACACAATTGGAGGCGCAATTGATAATTAAATATTTTCCTATATTTTTCTGCAGTCGTTGGTTGCCTTCTGTCTGTTAGAATGATCTTATAAATGTTAAATGACCTTTCAGCTTCACACATGAAGTAACTGGAGCGTATTTCAGATGAAGAATGACACTCGAACAATGTTCTCAGCGAGCTGCACGCACACACACACACACACGCACACACACACACACACACACACACTCACACACGCTCACCTTTAAGTATTTTGCATACAGTGGAAAGAGTTGTGTATCCTGGGTTTTTTTAATACACATGTATTGTCCTATTAGTTATATAACTCTATATTCTATCTCGAGTGAATTCGTTATCATCGAAATTTTTTTCTATTCTCATCAGGGCGATTTCTCAGGGCATGCTATGCTTGCTGCGCAAGCCAAAGATTTTCGTAGAATGTGTATTTCTCAAAATGGGATTACGTACATTAATAGTACATTATGCAACGGGCCTATAATGATAGTAATTAAGACGCAAGTATGTTTGTTTATGAAACGAGCGCAAGCGAGTTTCATAATTTTCATACGAGCGTCTTAATTACCATTATAAGCAAGTTTCATACGACTTTTATGCTCGACCATATTTCTAACTTGAAATTATTCAGAAGTATTTATTTTATTTGTATCTGACAGAAGATCGGAAGTGACCTTGTTCATAGCTCGTGAATTGTGAGATGTGCGCAGACGCGAAAGTATTGATTTTTTCCGAGGAACAATAATGTCATTGACCTTGATGTAATGCAGAGAATGTATAACCTGGAAATTGAATTCGACATTGAAAAACGAGATGACAAATTGAATTTATTTGAATATTATTTACAATTAACGCTAATTATTATAGTAACAGAACATAACCTTCTGCGACAGTATTGGATTTCCAGCCTCCGTGACTTTTCCCTCGTCTTTCGATTGCATATCCGAGAATAATCGAAAACCTGAACTTTAATGAACAGGTGTACTTTAATGACATGCATTAAAGGACTGCTACCAGGTGTATAATTACTACATTTCGGCATGGTCGAGCATAAAATTTATTTTGATTTTGGGAATACTGTATAGGCGCAATATCATCCGCAGGTTGCACACCGCAAGTATCGCAACGCTTGCTCGTTTCTCGGAGCTACAGGAAAGACGTAGAAATAGCGAGAATATGATGCGCGCGCAAGTGCCTTCCTCCTTAGTCCGTCCTAGGCGCACATGCTTCTGTTATGTGTTGTTTGAAGCTCTGGTCCGAGAGCTACACCAACGACTATTTAACGTTACACAGAGCAGTATTGACAGCGGGAATGTGCTGTGCAATGTAATTGTATGAGCGGAATGCATGTGTTAGCTGCTGCATGCATTATTAATTCTTAAACATTAATTTGAAGTATTGCAATGAGTTCGGAATTGTGTGTTATTGAAACCTTATTATTAAATCCATTTCCCGAAGGACTATTCAAGAGAAGACAGACATTATAGAGAATATGTGCGCTTGTTCAGTGCAGCTCAATATAACAATGTGCCAGTGGCGGTTCCTCGGGGAGAGAAGGGAGGAACGTCCTCCTCACATTTTTCTTCTTCTGAAAGTAAATACCAAATAAAATATGTGCCTTGAAATTCGGGAAGATTCGATAATATTTAAGTTCACAGCTATAAGAAAACCTCGGTTGATCGAGTTTTAAACGACGCGCGCTCATGTGCTGTAGAAAACTGTGAGAAGGATGCGAGATTGTTTGTGTGGAGGAAAGCCTATCCTTTCCTCCTTTACTGCAGTTAACACACACAGACAACAGCGCACTAGCGGCCAGAGAAAGAAGCAGAGTTTTAAAGCAAGTAAATGAAGGAGATCCTCCTCTGAATCAGTCATGGGCGGGAAATAGAAACCGACTGGTTGTGCAGCAAGCTCGCTACCGCTGCCACCTAACGATGTTGCATTCAACCAGACTATAACACATCTAGGAGGAGAGACAACAAAAACAGTTTTAACGCAACGCTATGAAAGACACCATGTAAACTTTTTTTTAAATTATAAATAAAAATATTTTCATTGCACTTTATATAGGCTACTATTCATGGTTTGAAACTTTTGTGGATATTTGAAAGTTAGTCGGGTTTATGTAAAACAAAGAGGAAGTAGTTTTACTTAGTTGGCCCCTGAAATTCACTTATATTCATTGTTTACTAGACAGGGCAACAGCCAAGTTGTCAGTTTTGTACAAATATACTAGAAACTGAAAGTAGGTACTCCAAACTACATTATTTTTAACATAAAAAATTAATCGGCCACCGCAGCTTTGAACAATAATGGTAGTATGACTTTACAAGAACTGACATTCTTCAAAAGCATGTGACACTGAACTTGTAAAATGTACATGTGGCAACACAGACCACGTGCGTGGGGGCAGTGTTCTCGCTTTCCTAACAGATTATTTCCCATTCCCATTTCCGTAAAACGGTTCCGGTTACGTGTTAGTAGCTGGTCTCTTCCAACACGTGTGATGCTGTAGTGTGCGCGAAAATGCTGCGAGTTTGTGAATTTCCCTGTAAAGGTTAATTTATGCAATTATTCAACAATGAATGGAAGTGAAAACATATTATATTTTGGACAATTATTTAGGAAACTCAGTTTACAAGAACAGATTATTGCTATACAAAAGGGAAGCCAACTCCAACACTATCTGGTCTTACATGTATGCATGTAGGCTAATTTGTAGCATGTTTCATTCAACAAGGTGTCATTTTGTGCTGTTAACTTCTTTCCTCCTCTTAAGAAATATGCAGGGGAGCCGCCACTGCAATATGCATTGGTTGGCAGGGTCGAAAAAACTATAAAACTGTTTTGTTGGCCATGTTTGTTATATTATATCGAACTTCTACATCTGATAAGCGAATATGATCCATGACTCATAATGATTTCATAATTATAAAACAAATTATTTATGTGGGTCTGATTATTTTTATTAATTATGAATTATTATATCCTCCCATCTTCCTCTATGAACAAAGGAGCAAGCCTAACTTTCGTGACTAGCATTCGCCCCTGAGCAGATTCATCACTATCTGAAGGACTATAAAAGTATTTCAGTTTTTGTATACCTGTCTGCCACTTCGTCTACACTGCCCTATTCTACTCGGATAGTTTGACATTTTCCAACCGTCTTCAGTATACCATGAAGTTGGTTATTTAACAGTGCTATACTAAGTACTAAGTGATCTAGCGTTGATGGAATTGGT
Source organism: Periplaneta americana (assembly GCA_025594305.2). Classification (NCBI taxonomy): domain Eukaryota; kingdom Metazoa; phylum Arthropoda; class Insecta; order Blattodea; family Blattidae; genus Periplaneta; species Periplaneta americana. Next base: position 1,793,324 of record JAJSOF020000039.1, read on the forward strand.
GATAGCAAGATGAGGCTGAGTATTCACCACAGATTATCTGGCATTATCTAAGAGAAGTATATAAACCCAAACATTAAATTTGTTTCTCGTGATGCAGTTAAATTGTAAAAATTAGTCTATCTAACATTTCCAATTTCATGTGCCCAATTTTTCTTCCCCCAACGTTCGGCACCATGTAGCAAAATTTTAAATTTAGTAATTTAGACATTACTGCGGACACACAACCTGTAAAATCCAGTCCTAAGCATAATTCAACCTGTGCGTAACTTTTTAAACATTTACAGAGTAGCTCACACTCTTGTCAGTTATTAAGAAAGCTTGGTGACACATATCCTAACATCTGCAAGCAGTGAAGTAGTAACATCACGGGTTTGGGTGCACAATAATAGTAAAAAAAAACGTCAATTCCCATCTAGGATTTAGACTATAGTCGTTAAAAATAGACTATAGTTCTTAAAAATTTATTTTATATTCTGAAAATATTGACATTTAATTATGCAGTGGATTAAAACACCAGATTTTCTGATGCATTTCTAACCGGACAAGGCATTGCCGGATCATATTATGTCATAGCAACAAACAATTTCCTAAATTAGCTGAAACAAATCTTGTGTTTCATTTCTTAAGCATTTATAAAAGTGGAGTAATATTCAAATTACAGCTCTTATATTTTTCCTTTAGCAGTAGTACTGAATTATTACCTTTTTTCATCTTCAACTAAAGCAATTGGTCCACCCTACCTTCACCAAGTGACAACTTGTAAACGAATATAAGAAAAAAGAAGATTATTAAATTGTACGTGTTGAAGAATGAATACATGTATTCTTTGTCTCAATTGCAAACATTTAATGTCAAATTACACTTAAGCAAACACTGAACTTAATTACATCCATTATGACGCACTACATAGGCTAAGCACACTTTCAAGATCTCCTCATACTCAGCGTTTGAAAAGGTGTACGGCATCACAAACGGAACTTCAACAACTCAGAAAGATTTGAAATAACCAGCAAGGAGAGGTCACTGCTTGCTTGCCATTCGAGGTTGAAGCAAGTTCCACAGGATTGCGGTTCTCAGAGAAATGTAAAAACTTTGATAACCCTGCAATCAGACTCATACAATAACAACCTCTCAAGTTTTTGACATAGCTGATAAAAACAAGTTTCAAGTCTAACCAATGTAGTTACTGCGATTTTAAATAGTTTCAATTTCATTAGTTCTTGTACTGCTATATTCTACAAGTCACAGTCGAACAAAAGAATTGAGGCAAAACCGTAAGTCGTGTGCTTCAAGATTTTATGAACCTATGAAGTTGGCACTTGAGAAAGAAATTAGCGAATTAGCAAAGAAGAAAGTCGAGTTGATGCAAAGACAAATTGATAATATTTATCGAAGTACAAGAAAAATAAAAAGAAGTCTGTATGTATAAGACATAAATTAATAACAATGTAGGGATCCCAGACATCCCGTTTTAATAACTCTTTCATGAAAAAAATTTTTGAGAACAGAAAGAATTTTGCCTGAGTTACTTTCTTGCAAACCCAGCCTGTAATATTTTAGTAAATATTGAAAGAGATAAAGAAACTGGTTCTGAGGTGAAGAAGGCAGTAGAGAGTCTCTTGTTGAAGCTGAAATGAAGAGAAGAAATAAGTTTCATCTACAGTGACCTTTAGATGACGTGGAGCCTAGAAGATGAAAGAGAGGCAACTGAAAACCCACACACAAATCCAGAATAGTCCAACATAGCTTTGAATCTGGGCACAGAATAAAGTGGGAAAACACCTCCATCTTAGGGACCGAGCGTTCTCTGGTTCAGAGGAAGTACAAGGAATCCGCACATATGAGTTTTTCGGATAATGCTATTAGCCAACCCAGTCTCATTCTTCTGGACATATGGCTACCTATAATCGAACAGGACATCAAGAAAATTCAAGAAAAATGCACGAAGTAACACCACTAGATGGCAGTAGTAGTTTAATTGGTCCCACTTATTTATTACTCTCTTTCACCACTAGATGGCAATAGCAGTTTAATTGGTCCCACTTATTTATTACTCTCTTTCACCACTAGATGGCAGTAGTAGTTTCATTGTTTCCCCGCTCATTTATTTATTCCTATTGTGTCATCATTTCACTATGTCCAATGTTGATTATTCCTTCTTGTTGTTATTGTTCCATATATAATTAATTTAGTTACAATCACGGAATTCTTCTTTTCACTCCATATAGTTCACGTTACAACAGCGTATGACATCGTGCGTTCTGTCTTTATATTCCGCACCGACCCCACAGTCATCGATCAGTCAGACAGGCTAACTATTCGTAACGATCCCCACAGTAGGTTTTCACTGACGACGAAGAGAGATCCACTCTTCGAAACGTTGTGCTACAATTTTGAAAATTAGCAATAGAAAAGTCCAAACAGCTCAACCATTGAACTGAAAACCCTTTGGGAAAGAAGTCAAGAACTTTTAAGCAGTCCTTTGTTACTTCTGATTATTCTAGTTTATAAAATCGTAACATGTTAAAATAAACACACTTATACACAATTCTAAAAGAACATTTGTTTATAAAACATTAGGACGTTAAAATACACATTCAATTAGTTCTCAAAAGAGCATTTGTTTAAAATAAATTCACTAAAATGTTTGGGCCTATGTTGAAGCCACGTTAATTCTGTAACCACTAAACAAAAAAGCAAATGCGCTATCATACACTACACTTAGACTAATAAAGGTACCTTTTGCCTACGACATAGGCTGCAGTAGAGTACTCCGACCATGTTAGAGCCTACATTAAAAGAAGTGTGATCAAATGAAACCTATGTCCTAAGGGGTAAAATACAACGGAATGAACTGCAGAGAGAAAAAATTACATCTCCTGTTTACGTATCAACACAATAAGCGATACTTGGTGTAAAAGGTAAACTCGAAGTTTTACTGACATTCTTGATGACACATTGTGCGTTGTTGCCAAGATGCATTATGCTGCATTTGTGTCCGTGTGGACTCGGCAGCAACGGATTTCTGTTTGCTTTAGTTGGAGGCCTCTTTAGTTCACGAGAAGTTATTCAATCTAATTATAAGTAATCACACATTAAAGTTTTGTAGTTAGTCTTTTCAAAAAAAAATCAGAACCAAATTCTGGTAGGCCACATACCGGAAATGTTCCAGCAAGCTTCCATGCTGGGCCAGCTCCTTCCACTGGACTTCAGTTCTAATAAAGAAGAAAAGTTTATTGTAATTACAAGTTCGTAATTTATTAACGAAACATAAAGTGAGGAGAAAGTCACTTATCTGCGAAACAAACTGACGGCGGAATACCTACATAAAGACAGAGGGAACAATTGAGGGCCTTTTTTGCAAAACTTGCTAACTGCAAAATTTGCAAACTTGAGATTTTGATGGATTCGTTAACATAAGGCAGGCCTCTACATGATGTTCAAGGCGTCTTAGTAAAACTGGGTTATTTCTCTTCATTGTAGTGTGCCAAAGTGTGATCGTTTTTTCAAAACTTGCTTTCTGCTAAGTGAGAGTTACAGCAAAACTTGCTTACTATAGTGTTTTGTCTGTCCTGTAAAATTTAGTTTTTTCAGTTAGCAAGTTTTGCAAAAGCGGTCCTCAATTAAGATATAGATATTATTGTCAAATTCTGCAGTTAGAGGAAAAGAAGTGAGGTTTTCTTTAACAAGGGCTCCGGAATGACCCTGAGGGAAGATCTGACCAAGGTAAGGCATGGCCTGTTACGGGAAGCGATAGGCAAATTCGATGTGTCTAGTGTCTGGACTAGAGACGGTGCAATATTCGTTGAAGTAGGCAATATAAAGCATCGGATAACTTGTGCTGCAGATTTGAACTTCTGAACTGTGAGCTGTTGTGCAATGTTACTTTCATCCTTCCTACTTTTTAATTTTCTTTAGTGTTAGTTTCCCAAGACTATATTATTATTATTATTATTATTATTATTATTATTATTGTTGTTGTTTAATTATTCTTTTTAATACTTAGTCTAGGTTAGATCCACTAGCTTTTATTTAGCAATTTCCTGGGTTTATTATTAATTAATAGGAAATCTTTACTTGTAGCAACTTCATATTTTTTTGTATAACATTTTCTTTTTCTTTTAAGTTGGATACCCTGATTCTTGACAGTAATAATTCGGTTGTCTCTGACAGAACATTGTACAATGACCTTCACTCACCCCATTCCCCTATACCTGCTGACCAGAACCGTCTCTCTCACCCTGAAGCATTCAACATTTTAAGAGTGAAAATGATTGTCAATGTATTTTTTCTTCTTCTGACTAAGATGAATGTATTCTCAAGTTTGTCACTACATTTACGTATTTAAAGTAAGTAATATAGTTTAGAAGTAAATTAATTTTATTCTTTCTTGTAAAATTTGGCTTCCGGCACTAAATACATTTTGAAATGGTGCTCCTCATTTTAAGTCAACAGTCATCAGCTCATCACACAAGGACCAAAGGAGAAAGATTCGATCCGGTGAGGTGGGTTGAACTTCGGCGTAGCTCAGTGGTTAGAGCATCCAAGTTCGATCCTCGGTGCCGGAGCGAATTTTTCTCCAAATTTTTTTCCAAATGGTAACCATTACAGATAATTCTGTAGGACCGAAAAATTAATCTTTACATGGATCTTATTATTTAGTTTGTTTTTAATTTACTTTGCTTGTAGCTTTTTTAATGATGAAATGAAGACTAATTATGTTTTTTACACCACAGATTTCTACATCAATATGTCCAGACGATAGTGCACTATCAAAGTGGATGGTCCTCCTCTTGCCAAAAGACAACAATGATGAAACTGGCAAATGGTGCAGACCAGGGAAGAAGTACAGAGAGTTCCTATGCAAACCAGTTCCAGGTTGGCTGCTTAATGATAGTAATGCAGAGCACCTGTCCCAAGGAAACTAAGTGGTAAGGGGTGGAGAGAAACCGTTCAGTGTAGGGAAGCTTATCTGTATGCCGGTGTATGACCGCTTGCTGCCCAACAACAAACAAGAGCTTCATGTGTGTGGTGTTCAAAAGTATTGCATCAGTATCTGCAATGGATGTTCAAGCAGCTTTACAACATTTAAAAATGAAAATCATAAGAAAAAGAGAGAAGCTGTAACAAAGACAAGGACTTTACAGAAAGTTTCAAAAGTCAAACAATAACATAATTAGCGAACAGGTTACTACTGCTGAAGTTTTGAGAGCCTCTTCATTCGTCGAACACAATGTTATCAACAATCTCATTTCCAGTAATGCCGTAATCCATTGAAATGCTATTTCTTGTTGTAGATTTAGTTTATTTAATATTTTCTGTATAGAGATTGTAATTTGTGCACAGGAAGTTGGAGTATATTTCATGATATTTATAATAGTTCCCATCGAGTCACTGAAAATGCATACAAGTATATCAGATAAGGTAGAGACATGTAAAAGAGCTACCTCTATGGCCAGTAGTTCTGTTTCGAGACTAGAGGGAGATGAACGTGATATATAATATTTCTCGTTATATTTTGGGATATAATACCCTCCGCCTGAAAGCCCATCGTCAGGATTCCGTGACCCATCAGTCTAGATATGAAGAAAATGTTCATATTTGTTACAGATTAGTTCCATGGCACCAGAGATAAGCTTGTTGGTTTACAATGGGTCTAATGGAGAGTAGGTACAGGAGTACGTTACGTTTTGGAAAGAAAAAAAAGAACTATAAGTTGAAGTTAATACAGGCCAAATGGAATTTTAATGTAACAACTGTAAATAAGGCTCCAAATAAAGTAAAAGCTGCATGGCAAATAATTAACTCTATGGGAAATCTAGATAACATCAGTTATGGTTAGGGTCAACTTATATCAATTTTTATTTCGGGAAATGAAATCTGTAGTTTTGTAGTAAGTATCCATGCAAATAATTGTAGCCTTGGGCGATTACGCAAAATGAAATAATTCCTACAAGAAATACAGGAAAAATTTGAACACAATGTAACGACAGGCCTAAATTAGCACACTGTGAATCTTCAGGATTTCGAAACTGAAAATGGCGTAATTAGTCTAGTGTTAAGGTTTTTTGATTAGATGAAGATTACTTAGCTGTCTCCTCATCTAACCTTGACACAACTTCGTCTCCTGTCACTTTTGTAGCTCCTAGACTAGATAAGTCAAAATAAATATTATGAGCAATTAAATTGAAGATTGGTTCCATCTAGTAACTTAGCAAATAGGTGACAGGTTAATGTTATGTTGTAAATATTTTAATTAACAAACGTTTTCGACCCTACTAGGTCTTCTTCAGGTTATTAAGAACAGATATATGAACATAAAATCCAGTGAAGTATGTTACTAATAATAGTCACTTACGATATGTGTGTCGTAATGTCTCCCAATTTTCAAATGGACTATTGCAACCTATTTGGGATAAAATATTTTTAAAATAAAATGTTTGCAATTGGGAACAACTCTCCGGTGTTATTAATGCCCTTTTTGCACTCACCTTCATTCATGCGTCCCGTCATCTGGGGCTGAGCATTCGCTGGAACTAAAGTTACACTGAACACAATCCTTAGGTAGTTTGTTCCGATATTTAATACAGAAATCTAGAGATATTTCTTCGTATTTCAAAATGTCATATAATTCACAATGTGATTTCACATTCACTTTCGTATAAACGTACCGATGAAGTAGAAGGCGCTATCGTGATGTAGGCCTATTCACTCCGCCGTACTAAACACGCAACTGTTTCGTCGAACATGGCACTGTAATGTTAGGAGACACGGACAGTTGAAAATTTAAAAATAATGACGAATGATGAAATATATTACGTTTATATGTCGTCATCTATGACGTTTATTAATGCTACATCAGCAACTTTCAAACAGGTGTTTTTCAATTGATCTTATGGTCCAATGACTAAGACGTTAGATCAGGGACGTCGCTAGGGGGGTGCGAAAGGGTGCGCAAGCACCCCATAAAAAATCGGAGCACCCCTTTCCGCACCACAAAGGGCAATTTATTTTTAAAAAAATACTAGGGATGTTATTTTGAAGAACAAAAACAAACAATTTCTTGGCTGAAAAAAACTACGTCCCTTAATATATCGTTATGGATATGCTGACCAATAATAATAATAATAATAATAATAATAATAATAATAATAATAACAACACATAGTAATGTTAATGAACAGATGTATAGTATGCGCGCAAGTGCATGAGAGAACATTTTGGATCTTTTTATGTACCACATTTTTACGACTCGCACCCCATCCGCACCCCTTTGCCCTGATCCTGGCGACGTCACTGCGTTAGACAAACATCTACGTAACGGGTTCAGATGTCCACCGCTGTGGAATAATGGTTAGCATGTCTGGCCCGAGTTCAAATCCTGATTAGGACAAATTATCTGGTTAGGATTTCCCCCAACCGACTGAAGCAGAATTGCTGGGTAATTTTCGGCGTTGGACCTTGGACTCACTTCGCCATCATTAATTCACATAATCATCATCATCCATACAATAGCCTGCGGCATGCTGTACTTGTACAAGAGCACGGTCGTTTAGCTACCCAATCATTCACAAGAATAGGAATGGTTAGCACAATAAGCCAAGCCTTCGGGTCCCTCATCTGTACAAATGAGAGAAAAAAAACGAGTTCGGATCTATCCTTCGGCAAGGTAAGTAAATTATAATATGAAATAGTTAATACAATTAATAACAACATAAATAATGTATCATATAAGTTAATGTGTAATTTACATATAAATGGATATCAGGAGAGAGGAGAAGTCTAATTTGAGTTTTTTTATCTGCCCAAAACCCTGTATTTCAGAGCTTATCCTGTTAGACGAAAACCGACATAAGTGACACTAGTGAATCATTCTCAATTACCAGTAATTGATTATTCAGCCCATTTAATTTATAAAATTACATTCATTATTCATTTGTTTATTCGTAGCGCTGCATTGCAATTATTATTCTTAATTATTTCATACTTTGAAATATTCTTCAGTTCGGTTATTTTCAAAAAGAATTATTTTCTGTTGTTGTAATCCTAACTGCAGGGTAAACAACACAGTGATGATACAAATAAGAAAGCATCTTATTCAGAAGTCGATGAGTCTCAGACTGCAGTGCAAGCCTTCAGGCCTCCTCCATATTTAAGTAAACCACACAGACACACACAAAAGATCTTGTATGTTCTAATAAGTATTATTTACTTTAGTCAAATAAAATATCATGTGCCATAGAAAAATAAAATTTTATTCCTTTTTTTTCATCTCCTATATCAATAATATGTTTAACACAGCCTTCAAATAGGTAATTACCTGCTCTCTTTCTCTCTCTCTTTTTCCGTTCAAGCTAGTCAGAACATTTCATAATGACTATGATGTACCGAAGTACATCTGATATTTCCGTGCAAGAATTCTGCATTATCATATGATGAAGGATGGGTAGAACAGAGGAAAATTCTCTCCAGCACTGGGACTCTAACCCAGGTTTTCAGCTCTATGTGCTGACGCTTTATCCAGATTCTAGTTCCGATGCTGCACTGAATCCTCAGTATAATTCTACCTCTCTGTTTTCCCTTTGGTGGCCTACTTCCATGCACTGTGACAATGGCACAATGTCCAACACATACCCATTCTTCATCATATAGTAATGCATGGAAATGTCATATGTACTTCGGTACATCATAGTAATATGGTAAGCATAAGTAATCACTCTGTGATTCAAGACGGTGCCTTGTTCTGTCGGACCCCAGCCACTTAGTCCCTCACATTGAGTGCACCTCTGTACATTGTGCCACTGTCACATATTCTGTAACACAGTGCAGGCCACCAAAGAGGAACAGAGCGGTAGAACAAACTGAGAAGGATTCAATCAGGCATTGGAACTAGAATTCAGTGTGGCTTAGTGGATACAGTGTCAGCATGTAGAGCTGAAAACCCAGGTTCGAGTCCTGGTGCCGGAGATAATTTTTCTCTGTTCTACCCATTCTTCACCATGTTTCATAATGAGTCCAAAACAGAAATCAACCCTGACTTTTTTTTTTTTCAGTAAACACCAACACAAGCCTCAGAGTCAGTCCACGGAGAAAAGAAGGTGGACCTTTGGACACTGCATATTGTGGTAAAGCAGGTCAAAATTTATCAACTTCATTAATCAAGATAAATTCCAAAAAAATTATTTGTGATCTAACATGCTTATCCTTTCATATAGCATCACAATTAAATTTTTAAGACCAATAGTAACAATTATAAAAATTATAATATATTGATTCGCTTTACTCATAGTGTGGGGTAAAGAGGATCAGCTATATATTTTTCATGTGAAAACCTCTACACCAGTGCATGGTGAAAGTAGATCACGACACACATTTTTTTTAAAATAAAAGTATAATAATGATATGGTACCAAAATTGTTACAATATGAATAAAGAAATATCAAGATGCTATAATTTTTAAGATGCCTTGGCCTCTTAATTCCAATGTATAATACAAATCACCAGTGGCGGCTCGTGAGTTCTAGGCTAGGTGGGGCCAGATTAAACAAATTCATGTCTTATATCGTATGTCTCTAGGCGCCTTTCAATATTCTGTTATAGTTACATCAACATATCAGTTCATATTATTGATCGTTGGACTAAAAAAGATACTTAAGAGTAAAATATGCAATAATTAAAATATTTCTACACAATAATTAGTACATGCATAATAATCAAGTTGAACAAATCAACAAACTTACAGTGGCCGATTATTGTACAGGAATGCTGCTTTTCTATTCTTTTGATGCGCAAATTTATCAATCACACTCGAATTATAGTTCGTTATTTTGTGAATGTAGTCCTTGTGAACAGAAAGAACAGCCAGTAAACTTAATCTTTCTTGTGTCATCATGTTCCTCAAAAAAGGTTTCATGCGCTCAAGGGTGCTGAAACAGCGCTCTGCTTCGGCAGCAGCCACAGGGCCACAAGAACTATTTCTAACGACTTTGTTACTTCCTGCAGTGTGTCTGTAGGTCATTTTCGCAGAGTAACAACATTAATGCACTAGAGGTAAGTACATTCCTGAACGTGGCATTAGAGTACAATGCACTTAGTTCATTTCTAAGTATTTTCTTATTCAGCATATTGTATTGCGTAATAATGGTTTGAAGCAATGACTTAGGGAAATTATCACAATAAATAGGAAATTTTTAGGATAAACTATCGAAAATGCAGAAAAAATTCCCGAAGTTTGGAATCTTTCACTTATTTGGCACGTTATGATGTCACATGCTTCTTTTGAATTGACACAACACCTAAGGTTTTATATGCGTTGTTAATGTGTGTTGTAGAATTTTCATGTGATTTTAGTCTTTCAGACAAAAATGCTTTAAATCTGTAAACCCCTTATTAGTTCAGAGAGTTTCGCCTCCCAAAAAGCAGACAATAAAAACAATATAACGATTTTCGTTTCTCACATGCCGTTAACCATTCCTTCTTTTCAAACCACTCAGAACAAAATTTTCTTCATTTATTTCCATCCTGTTGAACGATATTCATATTTTTAGTAACAATGGTTATTAAAGGAGAAAAATTTGCTCTGGAGCTGGAGTTCGAACCCGGATTCTTGGTTCTAGGTACCAAGTACCAACTGAGATTTTGATAACCTGCAAATGACTCACACCACTATTTAGTCTAACAGAAAATATTTGTAGTGACATAAAGGTTAAATAAAACATATTTTTGCTTCCACAAAAGTGTAACAAAATAAAAAATGTACACATCGATTTTTAATATTCCCAGAGTGGCTTGAAAATAAAATAAGTTTGAAAATGTTAAAAGAATGATAGTGAAAAGAAAAATTCATGACTTAGTCCTGGATCTTGTTCTACAAGTACTCATCTACCACTATATCTGTTTTTCTGATTGAAGAGAGTGAAAACTTTACAAATTCACATATATTAAGTATTCACAAACAGACTTGAAAATAAAAAAGTATCAGAAAATGATAAATCGCAAATTGATTTGAAAATAAAAGAAGTGTCAGAATATTAAAGCAATCATGGTGTAAGAAGCAGGTTTGTCACTTTTTCGGGATCTTGTAGTTCCAATGAACTCGCATCTACCTCTTCGTATCCATTTCCTGTTTGAAGACATTGAAAAAATACATGACAGATTGGAGGTGTGTATGGAAGTAGATTTATCAGATCCTTTTTCTTCTCTCTCGAAATTTTTCTCGGTTGTGTGTACAGGATTTCTGCAGTCATATGTCCAATGGATGATGGTCTACCTGTCCTCCCAGGTTTCAAATTCAACACAGAAAATGGGAATTCTTCATTCAGTGTTTCTCTGTAGAACACAGTATAAGGCTGGACTTTTGAAATCATGATGCACTGGATTTCCAGCCAATTGACTGGTGATTTTCTTTAATTTTTCTTTCTTCTTACGATATATTTTTCTAGCCTGGCAACCAGTTTAAAATCTTGTCGCTTCATTTTCGTTAGTATGTACTTCTTTCTTCTGCATTTCATTATAGCATCACACCAATCGTCTGGTACATTAATGGTTTTGTGTTTTGCAAACATGTCAATCGATCCAAAGTCGAAGTAGTTGGGCAAAAATGAATGCTCACTGACCATAAATTTATGATCGATCATTTCAATAGTGTTAGTCTCAATTTGTATCAACTTCATGAGGAATAAAACGAATTTGATATTCCGGTTCTCACTGGTACAGGTGTCACTGTACATGACAACATGCTCTGACGTGAATGCTCGTGTTTGTACATGTTTTCAAATGCAAGAACCAATTTCTTGCGACCCTCAAGGAGCAATAGTCTCGTCTCAAAGATACAGAGGTTTAGCTCTTTTCCACTGAATCCATAATTCAAACAAAGAAAACAAATAAATACACCTTAACTGCATTACTATTTTGAAAACAATGCCACAAACACACAACAGATGTAACCTACTGGAAACACTAATAGGCTTAGCAGTGTTTGTCTGACTTATAACAAAACAGCTCTACCTTTCACCTACCTAATTTGAGCTGCAAACTCTCTGCAGTTTAATGAAGTTATGACTTACTTCAAGTTTTCCTTTAACAGTTTGTCATGTGTGGATTGCATTTCTACACTTAAGTATGTCAAAATTTTCAGAAATGTGACTTATACACTGTGACTTTAACCCCCTCATGTAATACCTTACTTGTCGTTGAACAAAGCAATGGATCTACACCAGCAGATACAATACTCTCATCAAATGGTGGCGTGACATAGCTACTCGTAAGCACCACAAAAAAAAAAAACATTGATTATGTGTGTCAAATAACCTTCATATGTAGAGTAGGTGTATGCTTTGTACTAATGTGCATACTTTTGTTTTATATTGTTAGATATATTAATACTGCAGCATCTTCCTACCGAAAATAGTATCCATGGATGATCTGAAGAAATAATATGTTGTAGGATTTAACTGTAGACTTTGTTTATGGTTACTATTGTTGTTTTAAAATGTTCAAGTAACCATCTTCATAAGTTCCTGTGTACCTTATTTCCTTTCGTTTTACAGTGACGGAGAGAGGGGAGAAAGAGGGGGCAGAGAGGTGGAGTGGAAGTGAGAGAGTGTGAGTGAGTGAGCGTGCGTGTGTGTGTGTCTATATATATGGCCATGGCCTGGCCGAGTGTAATTTAAAAACTGAAAAACTCTACAAGTATATCGACAGTCCCTAGGAAGAACATTGTAAATGACATTTTGAAGAATGTGAGTTTTAATCGTAGACCTGAAGGTTTCATAACAGACCATCTGTGAAATAAATATTATTAAAATCAGCTGGATATTTGGGCAGTAATCGCGCAATATTGAAATATTGTAACCAACATTGATACATTTTATACATAGAATAATAATATAATATAATAATAATAATAATAATAATAATAATAATAATAATAATAATAATAATGGTTTATTTAACCTGCTAGAGTTAAGGCCATACGGCCTTCTCTAACACCACAGTCTACTATACTGGGTGTTCAGTTCAAAGTGTGTCATGGCTCGCTGTATGCAATCATGTGGCTAGTCGATGAGCCTAGAGAATTCAATCTTCCTACACTTCCGCAGAGGTGTAGTACCTATCTGCCAGAGAAGTTGCCTAGCAAGTACGGCGTTCATTCAGAAGAGTACTTACCGATACGTACGGTGACGCCGGTAGTGGCAGGAGTGTCAACTGTTTCGAAACATGTACTGAGCTGAGTTTTTTCTTACTGTCGAGATATGGGGAGAGGGTTAAGACGATTACTTACGTATTTGTTGACATTAATTTCGACGGTCAACATGGACACGGAGCATTTTATTTGTGTTGTGAAATGTTGCCGTGAAAACGATGATAACAAATTCCCTGCATACGACTTGGCCTCGCAAACAGTTCGAAAGAGGTTATGGTAGCACACAGGCCGTACAGACCGCCATCTGTTGCTATGACGTTCAAGTTATACCGTACACATTCTCAAGTTCAGATTGAACGCCTTGATTAACAGGCAACTTCTCTGACATAAAGCTGAAACTCACTTCAAATCGCTGACTCATCAACAGTGACGTCATGAAACACTTTGAAATGAACACCCAGTATAGTCACGAAGCTCTATACGTAGTAAATATGCATCTATGGATAGTTGCTAACCACTAGGATAGCTAATATCGCCTCATTGCATACAATGCGAAATAGTACCAGCATAGTCTATTGTTCTTAGCACCCTCACAACTCAAGCTTCGTGACTGTATATACTAGACTGTGCTAACACTGACCAGGAGTAAAACTGCGTTACAAAAACACTACAAATTTACAAAGTACCCTACAATTTTACACACAAAACTGAATAAGATAATAATAATATAATGTAAACAACAAGTAAGTAGAAATCATGCATAATATATAACATACAGGAAGAAAGGAAAAAGCATAATAAAATGTGAACAGCAGGTCAAAATAAATGAGACATACAAAGTATAAAAAATAAGACAATTACTGATAATAAAATAATGATAATAGTAATAATAATAATAATAATAATAATAATAATAATAATAATAATAATAATAGTAGTAGTAGTAGTAATAAAACAGTGAAGTACAAGCATACAATGAATACAATATTTTTAGGTACACACAGTAAGGAAAATTATGATTACATATAGCTCAACTTATCACATTATACATATACCATTATCGGGAAATATGAAAACAAAAAGATAAAATAAGTTAAATATCACTAGAACATACAAAAATGTGAATACGTGGAAACGTGCAATACAACACTTGTCATAATAGTAAGTTAGTTTGGCAACTCGTCATAAGATAATTTTCTAACTTGGATTTGAAAGATTTCAATGTTCGGCAGCCCTTGACTTCAGGCGGCAGGGAGTTTCAGTGATGGAGGTAGCAACAGTGAAAGATGAGGAATACAGAGATGATGTGTGAAGTGGAATTTCTAGTGTGTTATCGCGTTGTGATCGAGTATTAATATTATGATAGCGAGAGAGAGTATGAAAACGAGCGAATAAATAATAGGGGATGAAGTGTGCATAATTCGATACAAGAGAGAAAGTGAGTGCAGATTTCTCCTCTCATGTAACCTAAGCCATGATAACTTCTCGAAAGAAGGTGAGATATGATCATAGTATCGAGCATTACAAATGAAGCAGACGCACGCCTTCTTACATGCGTTATGAACACGCTGTAGTTTCTGAGAGGTCGTTGACTTCAGGAATTAATCTATGGTTCGCGAACAGAATAGCCTGTGATTTACATGCGTTTAGGTTAAGCCCAAATTGTTGAGACCAGGAAGAGATGGAATCAAGATCTTCATTAAGACTATTAATGCTATCATTTAGTGCATCAGGACGCGCTGAAATATACAATTGAACGTCGTCTGCATATTTTTGATATCTGCAGTGCTTAAATTATTTAGAAATTCCATTTATATAAATAGAGAAGAGCAAGGGGCCTAATACTGATCCCTGAGGAACTCCTGTATCTACAGTACGCCAGGATGAGAAACGATTATTAGATATGACACGCTGCTGGCGGCCAGTAAGGTAGGAGTAGATCCAGGTGATAGCACTATCAGAAAGGTGTAGCGTCTGTAGTTTAGTCAATAGTAGATCGAAGTCAACAGAATCAAAGGCTTTGCTATAGTCCAATAAAACTAGTACAGTAGCTTGTCGTTTATCCATGGCTGCGCATATGTCCTCAGTAACATTCAACAAAGCAGTAGAAGTGCATCAGGATGGGCTGAAATATACAATTGAACGTCGTCTGCATATATTTGATATCTACAGAGCTTAAATGATTTATAAATTCCATTTATATACACTGGTCAAAAAAGTTAAGCATAATTAGGCATATAACGGTTTTTATTAATTAAAATAAAATAGATAAATTATAATTGGGTTTCTTGGTTCCACAGAATAAACTTAAAAGTAGAAATACACTATTTGTTAACAATGGACTCAATATGAAATGAAAAAGTTGCATTGTTTGGAAACAACGGAAAAGATAAGGGAAGTTGAAATTTTACATCATCAAAGAAAAGCAAATGGTTCTTTCAGTACCCTGTTTAATAACGTGTTGGTCCTCCACGAACTCTGAGGCACTCTTGTATGCGACAGGGCATACTCACTACCAATGCATCTAAGCTCTCCTGAGGCAAATTGTCCCATTCTTCCAAGGCAGCATTCCTGAGTTCTTGAATCATTAATGGGTGATGTGGACGATTGGAAATGGCTCTCCTGAGAAAGCTCCATGCATGCTCTATGCAGTTCATATCCGGTGAGCATGCTGGCCAATCCATTCTTCGATTCCATGTTCTACCAGATACCGCTGCACACTATGAGCACGATGAGGCCGAGCATTATCGTCCTGTAGAGTGAACCCTTCTCCTACAGTCTCTGCAAAACCACTTACTATGGGTTGGAGGATGTTGTTCTCATACACGGCAGCAGTCATGTTTTCCTCTATTGAAACCAGTGGTGTGCGGCCAAACATGACACCTGCCCAAAACAAGATTGAACCACCAAACTGTTGGTGACGTTCCACGGTCATTGAGGGATGATTTCGTTCCCTGTTCGTCTCCATACGCGAATAGAGTTGTTGTCAGGGTGTAGGCCCATTCTCACTTCGTCTGAGAATAAAGTTCTGGTCCATTGGTCTCGAGTCCAATTCTCATGTGCTCTAGCCCATCTTGCACGAGCACCCCTGTGATGTGGACGGAGTGCTGGAGTCTTGAGTGGTCTTCGAGCATACAACCCTATGTCATGAAGTCTATTGCACACAGTTTGGATACTTACAACAACACCAGTGGCTTCGCGCAGGTCATGGCGCAGAGTTGTAGCTGAGGCTATAGGGTTCCTACGTGCAGATAACCTTACATACCGGTCCTGACCTGGTGTTGTTTTGCGTGGATGGCCCTCGCGAGGTCGATCTGCTATTGACTGGGTTTCCTGGAACTTTCTCCACAGTCTGGAGACAATACTCTGATTCACATGAAGGATGTTAGCAACATCAACTTGTCTCATGTTTTGTTCCATCAAAGTGATTATTTTGATGCAGTCTGCCATTGTAAGGGTGTTCCGAGCCATTGTACTGCACTATGAAGCAAAACGACACTGATTGAACTTTGCTCGAATTACAGGCTTTGTTTATTAGCCGTGATTTGGACGTTACCTAGTGATGCAGAATAAAACAAATGAAAGAGTTTGAATTGGTAAACATAATATGTGCCACATAAAACCAAAAGAAATATAAATATCAGGTATTATTGGATAAACTGGAAATATGCTTAACTTTTTTGACCAGTGTAAATAGAGAAGACCAAGGGGCCTAATACTGAACCCTGAGGAACTCCTGTGCCTACAGTACGCCAGGATGAGAAACGGTTATTAGTTATTAGATATGGCATGCTGCTGGCAGCCAGTAAGGTAGGAGTGCATCCAGGTGACAACACTATCAGAGAGATGAAGTGTCTGTAGTTTAGTCAATATTGTATCTCACTTAAGAATTTGTCCACTGTCTCCTTTCACAATAATGTCCCGTTAAAATTACTGTGTGACATAGTTACCATAGTCTTCTCTGTAGGAAATGAATGAATAATTGAATCAGTGTATGTAATTTAAAGGCAGTGTATCTGCATTCTGCAACAACATGCAGACCTATAATAATCCGAGGCACGACAGCCCATGAAGGACCATGACCAACGAGATCAGCCGGCTGCTCGCCTCACGTCCACATGCTGAAGGAGATGTGGACGATCATCCAACCAGAATGCAGGTATCATGTGGTTAACACGATGATCCCCCAAACCGTTATAGCTGGCTTTCATAACCAGATTTCGCTACCTATCGTAGCTTCCCAACTGCATCACGATGCTGGGTGGGCACCGGTCCCATACACTGGCCGAAATTTCATGAGAAAATTTCTTTCCCCATAGCTTAAAGTCTAATTTTCGGAGGCTTTCTAGTTAGGCAGTTGCAACAAATTAATATGAGAAAGTAAAATTGGAAGATGTATCTACAGAATATGTTCAAAGACTACACGTTTATAAGATGGTATAGGAACAGATATTTTAAGAAACCCTAAAATTATTACAAAAAAAGTGAATGTATATTGTTTTGCGTTTCGTTTATGAATGACGTAATTATTTATGGGAATATACAGAGTGTCTACACCGATATGCCCTTTTTTCATCTTGCTCCCAATATCAAAGAAATAAAGATATGGGAATTTTATGCACAAACATAAGTCGAATGAGGGATTAAGTTTGTAACAAAAAATCATAAACTTCCATGTGAGCCCCTTTGGTGGCACGATGAATGTCTAGTCTATATTCAGGTCTGTTCCAACATGCTCAGAGAGATGGTACCCATGGCTTCCACAATCCGGGCACAGAGGTCTGAAAGGTCCCCACACTTTAGCGGTGTACAGCCTGTCCTTCATATAGCACCAAAGAAAAATATTCAGCAGTCTGATGTCAGGAGAACGTGGAGTCCAATTCAGAGGTCCATCTCGTCCTATCCAATGCCCTGGGAATGTGCTCTGCACATCCAGCGACCAGTGGGATGAAGCACCATCTTGTTGAAACTACAACCTGGGCAAAGGCTCACAGTTGCAGCATGTACAGGTAGTCAGTCTTCTCTGATCATGTCCGGATTGTGGAGGTCACTGGTACCAGCCCTAGATATCCTTCATGTCAACAGAGGGGCTAATGTGACAATGTGTGTTTTTTGTTACAAACTTAATACTTCACACAACTTATATTTGTCAATAAAATTTCTTTATCTTCATTTCTTTGGTATTGAGAGCAAAATAAAAATAGGACATTTTGGTGTAGACACTCTATATTATACAAAAATTTTTTAACCAATTAAAATTTACACAGCATAAATGGTCATGGCAATGAAATAGCATATAATAATCTGTCACACAGTGCAACAGCCACAAGTGAATTATTTTGGCCAGTAATACTGTACAGAAATGTCAACCATAAACAGTTTATTTTGGTCAGACAGTACGTATATGCATCACAACTGAACATGTTTATACAAAATCATTTTCAATTTTTGTGTAAGTTTATTTTCATTTTATCTGTTTACAGTTCAATGATTGGATTTTAACAGATTCCTATGTATTTACTTCTTATAGTTTTTCAAACATATACATGTGAACACAATTTAAAATTCTTAAGCCATGCTGCACAACAGTAATCCATTACAAAATCATCAATTTCCAACAATAAATTACGTTTATGAGACAATACTTGTAAATTCTATCACATCGGGATTTACTTCCATAACTTCTTGATAGACATGTTCTTCTCAGAGTCCTTTTGCATAACTTTTGCAACTGCCATCTCGAAGTCCTCTTGGGTTACGTGGACACGCCGTTCACGCAGAGCATACATCCCAGCTTCAGTACATACGCCCTGGAAGAACACAACAGCTGTGTTAACTACTTCCTGCTTGAGAAGCTTCTTTGCATCAGCCAGTAACAACATTGCAGTTTTGTTGGCACTGCCGCTTTCAAATTCGAGAATTCATTGCTATTGCACATTTGGACAAAATATTGAATTTTCATACGAAACACCCCAACTTTGTTAGGCATTAAGACAGTAATTTTCAGAATATATGTGAGAGACAAAACATTACGTTAAGCAACTCTTATCTTACAGACTGCTAAACATGTCTGTGCATTTTATTTGTAGCACTCTTATAGTAAAGTTGCTCTTCCAGAAAGTATAATAAGAAAAATATAATGACATTAGGATCATCCTGTAACGATGTACAGATACATTTATTGTTATTCCTTGTTTTCAACTGAACAGAACATTGTTGAAGAAAATTTTGGTCTCTGCATTATACAGACACAGACATAAATACATTCTTTCCTGTAACAGCAGTAATTGCATTAGTAATATAAACTGTAACTGTATTTAGTATACCACACTATAATTTAGATGTTTGGTAATTCTTGCATTGTTTCAGGATTTATCCTAATTACATTAGAGTTTTAAAATAAAATTAAAATGCCAAATGCTGTAACCCTTTGCTTTCCCTGCTTCGTGTTTATACAACTAAATTTAAAAAGAGAACCATTCCACTGAATAAGTCACTCCGATGTGAGGGCGTTGCCAACTAGTCAGAAACACGTTTTGTTTTGGGCAGTCACTTGCATACAGCTTACTAATGTATGCAAGTCAAGAAGAGGCAGGACTTAACTTGTGTAAAGGCTTTCCCAGGTCAAGACAGTGTAAATCAATAGATGCTCTGTGCTTTTTCCACCCCATAAAGCACAAATATACCAGAGAGCAAATGACATTCGGAAATATACAGGGTGATTCACAAGGATTTACCGACCCTTACGGAGCTTATTTCCGAAGGCATTCTGAGCAAAAAATGTCATCTAAACATATTTTCAGAGTTACACCAATTTGAAGTTGTTTGTAAAATACCATTATTCTTTAGTTTTAAGGGTAAAAAAATATCACAGGAAAAGACTGAACTATTCAGGAGTATCATTTCTTTAATTAGCTAGTATTCTGAAGCTAAAAATGTGTTGAGAGTTCCATAGTTGTTTCGAACAACCGAATATGACTGTTTTATAAATTTTTTTTTAATTACAAAATTACATTTTTCTTACGCATTTATTACACAATTGTTACAAATCACGCCACTCTTGCTTCATTTAATTTGGGGTGCTTTTATATTTCCTTACTATTATTATTATTATTATTATTATTATTATTATTATTATTATTATTATTTATTATTAGTGCTCTGAGGATGGTGTAAAGAAGCACCGAAACAACTGTAAGCCGCACATGCTTACACAATTAACACGAGTAAGATCGCCATTTAATCAATTTATTAATTATTGTTAGTATAGTAATTAGTAAGTCATAAACCTGTGTGCAAAGAAGAAAATTCATCTCTCCGTATCTCAAAATGGAGATTTTGGACTTCTTTCCTTCCGACTTCCGAGATAAAGCCTGCAGTGGCTTCACATGTTAGCATGTATGTCTGCTACACAATGTTTAAGGAGACACTTGCAATGCTGCGAACTGCATGACATCTGAGATAGGCTTCACTAGGAAATTTTAAAATTGTTTATAGCTTCAGATATCAGGGGCACTATTAGGGGTTGTCAGTAGTTCCATCTGAAAATGGAAATAGAAACTGTACGTGGATGATACAATGGTTAAGATTTACATTAATAAAATTAGTCAAATGTCCTAATATTATTTTGTAACCAACGAACTTGTGTAATAACACACAGGAACTACTATCTTCCAACTGTAACGAAGTGCTTTCGAAGAAAAGGAAAAAAAAAGCAATGGATACTATGGACACAAACCAATTAGAGCCTCTGATATACGATTGTAAAATAAAAATAACTCCGCTACCATCACAAAATCAGTGACAGTACCAATAATAAAACTGCATGCAATTCTTACATGACAGCACTTGTAACAGATAACACATTACAAAGTGCAAGAAAAATTATAAATAAAGGTATGAATACAATAAAGAATAACGGACTTCCTGAAGAGTTCAGCTGAGTGATATCAGTATACAAGGCCTGTAATTTAACCTCTAAAATGCAATATTTCTACATACCTACTTGTAGAGGTTACATACCTTAACCTCGGCACCAGATGCTCCTGGCATCAGTTCTGCGATCTTGCGAAGATTAATGCCTCGTGTCAGATTCATTTTTCGGGAATGAATCTTGAGAATATCCAAACGAGCTTCTTCATTTGGGGGAGGAAACTCAATTTTGCGGTCAATTCTTCCTGGACGCAGCAAAGCTGGATCGAGGATGTCAATCCTATTGGTAGCCATTATCACCTATTAAGAGTATACTTATAAGCAGACTGTGCCACATGCATATTCTTTGTTTTGTCGCACACATACTTTATAAGTTCGGTGCGCATGATCAGACGACAAGCAACCTGATTCATAAGAGAAGGACTAGTTGAGATAACAAAATTAGTTTTGTTTCTGATCATGCGCACTGCCTCCTTTCTGGGACTTATAAAAGTATCTGTGCAATAAAACTTTTTTCTAAGACTGTACATCTTTGCTGATCACGTCTTAGAGGTTCAAAAGAGCCAAGTTTATTTAGCATATTTTGAGTTTTTTGCCATAAATACATATTCTATTTTATTTTGCGTATTTAGGACGATGTATTCAGCATTTTTACCATTACCATTGTAGATCCTCATTCCAAAAAGTTATTTAATTATTTTTAACACTTCAACGGAGTATTACGTAGAAGCTGAATCAGTTTTACACTTGAACCAAATCCCCAATTCAACTTGCTGTTTGTTAGCTTCCTCTTAACAACAATGAGCTACATGTGGCCTTCCATCCATGCGATCCGGGTTCGATCCCCGGCAAGATCGTGATGGAATTTGTGGTGGGGAAAGCAGACGTTGCAGAGGGCCGGAGTACTCCCGTTTCCCTCTCTACCTCCCCCCCCATTCCATATATCATCCGTAATAGTAACAATAGGCTGGAGTGAAGTCTTGGGAGTTTCCAATGCTGATATAGGAAGGGTTTGGGATGACGGACTCCTGGGACTTATCAGGCAGGATGGCCCACCTGTCAGCGTCGGATTCACGAATGCCACCCAAGTCACCTGTTGAACTTGGACGATCATCGCGCATAAGGGAGCACAATGCCTAAGTGTATGGACGGGCAAAACAAGCCAAGCCTTAACAATAATGAAGTCTGGTTATTTCTAAGTAACATGCCATGTATAACTTAATTATTGGTTTGGCAGTCCTTTATACATTTTATTTTGGCTGTTCCATTAACAACATTGGCAGAATTGATATAAACGTGTAAGTTTCATTTCATTTTGTATGAAAACGTGTTAAAGTGAGGTACTAAAAAATCTTCAATAAACAAAGCTTTAAACTGTTAAAAGAAAAATCAAGTAAGAAGAATTTACTATCAAATGGAAAACGTGAGAGGCGGATGTTTCTGCAGTGTTGGGGAAGACGTATAATGTGAAGTGTGTGAAAAACAAGTGATTTTTTAGACTGAAATGAAATAGTTTCTCATTTTTCTTAATTAGGTGTGTCGCCAATTATAAATTTCCTCCAAGACCACAGAAGAAGATGGAAAGATTACACTGGAATGATGAAAGATCGCACCTGGCCTGAACAAATGCTGGTAAATGCCCCAAGAAACATCTCATGAAGTATTAGAATGAATCTGTTTTTGAGATCACTAGGTCCAATGCTTGCCAGGATGATGATGATGATGATGATGATGATGATGATGGTGATGATGGTGGTGGTTTTTCTTGCTTGACTGGCTTATAATCTGATTTCTTTCAGTCGGAGTCCTGTTTTCTGATGTTGGCTTTTGAAGGTATGTTAGTGGTTTTATTTTATTACTAATAGTATTACTATAGACCATGGCTGGGCTGAAGAGAAGGCCTACTGGCCTCAGATCTGCCAGATTAAATAAATAAATAAATTATTATTATTATTACTACTATTATATGTTATTTCAATAGACCTATTGCCATTATTACATTATTTATATAACAGTTTTCCTATATATATTCTTAACTTCAGATGGCACAGAATGACAAGACATTGCTTAATAAACACTTCCAAATTTTATACTTGCAGAAATTACATATATCTAAAACATAAATTAAGTCAGAACCTACTCTTGTAACATGTTCAAAATTGCCCCATGTATGGGGTAGCTTTGTGGTGTCTAGTGATAAGGCGAACTTACAGATAATCTTGGATGTCATGTCAGCTGGATGCAGGCTTGGTGCAGGAGAGCGAGATGAAGTGTAAATCCTAACAAAACCGAAATGGTTCTGTTTACGAAGAAAAGAAAACTGGGAAATATAATCAAGAGTTTCCTTATTTGGTAAGAATCTAGTTTTAATTAAATCAGTTAATTATCTAGGAGTAATCCTTGATGTAATATCGTACAAAAGGCTGCTGCTGCCTCCTGGGCTATTGGCTATATTGCTCTGTTCCACACCCTATGATTATGTATGGTGATCGCGGACCTTGTACAATGGCTTGCGTGTTCAGGAGCCACACCGATAAGGACTCTCAAGACCCTGCCTGCTATGTTTGCAATCCAAAACACAGCCAAGTCAGCTATATCTGGACTCCATGGAGCACTTGGGCACACAGTATTTGGAACGGATAAGATCAATCCTGTTGTTGGTATCAGACAGGATAGTATGACTGCTGCTCAACATGTTTCTATTATTCCTGATAGGGAAGGAGATCACTCTCCATGTCGTAGCCTGATGTGGACAGGGCTCAATGTCTATCCCCCTGGCCATATTCTACAGTTCTCCAAGCTGTGTTTGCGACAGTAGCGTGCACTCAGGGAAACCTAAAAGATCTCGCTAAGCATCAATATATCTGACAGCCAGACTGCACTAAGTGCTCAGAGTTTTCTCCAGACTGGTGAAAACTGCAGAACTCCTGAAAACCTTATCCAGAAGAAATAAAGTACAACTCACGTGGTTCTCTGGAGTGTACGATAATGAACAAGCTGACTATTGACCAAGCATGGAGCTTCAATCCAATGCTTTGGCCCAGAAGCTTATGTTGTGTACAATCAAACAGGCTCTAAAGAAGAAGGATTAAAAGGAGCCTGGAGATCTGCAACAGTTATGTAATAGGCTAAACTTCTTATTGAATATACCTTAATATTTTTTGTAGCCTCAAAACCATCAAGCTGGTTTAACAATTCCAACATAGTTCTCTGCACCTCTGAATCACCCCCACTTCCCGATTCAATCCTAGACGATCCAATGGAATCAATTTCATCCATAAATATAATTGATGGAGCATGTTCCCTGCAACAAACAATGCAGGCATCAGCACACTGCACAAGTGTGGAAAACAAAACCAACCATGATCTATTGTGCTTCTGTGTAACGAGATTTGCACAGACTATTAGTAAGTAGAATCATATCACAAAGATTATTTGTCTGAACAGTTTTAAGTAGAATCATATCACAAAGATTATTTGTCTGAACAGTTTTAAGTAGAATCATATCACAAAGATTATTTGTCTGAACAGTTTTAAGTAGAATCATATCACAAAGATTATTTGTCTGAACAGTTTTAAGTAGAATCATATCACAAAGATTATTTGTCTGAACAGTCTTAAGTAGAATCATATCACTAAGATTATTTGTCTGAACAGTCTTAAGTAGAATCATATCACAAAGATTATTTGTCTGAACAGTTTTAAGTAGAATCATATCACAAAGATTATTTGTCTGAACAGTTTTAAGTAGAATCATATCACAAAGATTATTTGTCTGAACAGTTTTAAGTAGAATCATATCACAAAGATTATTTGTCTGAACAGTTTTAAGTAGAATCATATCACAAAGATTATTTGTCCCAGCAGTTTATTAGTAGAATTATTACTGCCTACAACTTTTATCTCCTCGTTACTAAAGGAAGCCAGTACGCAATCAGGTAGAATGACTCTGGTGCCAGTACTTATGTTTGTTTGACTCACACGAGGTTTTGTTTTCTTCAAGTTTGTTCCTGAATATTTTCCTCAGATTATTACAATCCACATAATGACAATTTTTATTTCGATTTGGCTGAAGCTGCGGACTTCATCAATATCCATGTTACTTCTAATTTCCACACATAATGCATTCTTCTCCATTACTTTCCTAACTGAAATAAATGGTTCAATATTCTTCCTTTCATCCTCGAAAAAAAAACGTAAATGAATTCTACACAAATTCGTTTAACTATTTTTCAGACAAACTTCCTTTAAAGTGCACACTGTTATATTTCTCGCCCCCATACAACGAGGGTAATGTGAAAAGTTCATAGCTTGATAGATATTATTCAGAAACAATCTTTATTTCTCAACATAATCCCCCCCCCCCGAAATTCACACATTTGGTGCTGCTATACCCTCCTCAAGATCTGCAAAAAGTCTTCTGCTGCTGCAATAATCTCTTCATTTGATGAAAATTTCTTCTCAGCCAAGTGACTTTTGAGCTTTGAGAAAAGAAAGAAGTGTGAGTGTGCGAGTATGGGGTGCGGCAACAATTCCAACTTTAGTTCATGTAGTTTTACAATTTAACTATGGTTACTTTCCAACCGCGGTCTTGTAACCAAAGGTTACTAAGTTTTTAACAGACGTTGATGCACATCGCTGTAAGAGTCAGTCTCAAGTTCAAGGCAATATGATGCTTTGTAGTCAAACACACAAGCTTCCTGACACAGCAAATCTAATAACAACCTTAAATTCAGAACTTGGGCAGTTCCATTACATAACTTTTATTGAAAATGCAACATTATGAAATACAAAAGAACATCCTGTTTGTTTCATACTTCTCTTCTTGTGGACACCATACAAAAAATTCTATGACCTGCATTTCATAATTATAATGCTTGTTTACATAATTTTCTTATAATGTATACACTTCAATTCTTTTTAGGAAAAATTGTACAATACTGACTCAAAATATCATATGGAATGTATGTTGAAGTGCCATTTGCATTTCATATCATATTAGAAATTGGTAAAAGAGCCAAAGAGAAGACAACTATTACGATCAAGAGAACAGTACGAGGTACTTACAGCAGTAAAATTGGTCAATTATCATCTATTCATCACAACAGATACTTATAAATAATAATAATAATATACATGTACATCGACAGATGTAGCAACATACCTTGCCATAACAAATAATTCTCGTACCATTCTAGAACCTTCACCAATGAATTTTTGTACCAATTCTGAACCAGAGACTCGAATGAAGGTGCACTCAGTATGGTGAGCTACTGCCCGAGCAAGCAAAGTTTTACCTAAGAGAAGAAATATCCATCAGAACACCATCTTGTATCAAGCAACAACATGAACAACACTCTATACCAAATAATAACCTGTTCCTGGCGGTCCATATAGCAGCACACCCTTTGGCTGTGCTATGCCTAAGGCATCAAACAGTTCTGGATGTTTCACAGGAAGTTCTATTACTTCCTTAATCTCTTTGATTTGTTTATCCAGGCCTCCAACCATCTCGTAGGTGCTATCAGGAACCTTTTCCACCATCATTAGAGACACCAAAGGGTCTACCTATAACGAACAATTAACAATACACTTCAATATTAAGTATGAGTAAAATACTAACAGACTGCCTAAATTAATTTGTTGCAACAGAACTTATTACAATTACATTGAACGAACTCATTACCAGATATAATTTAGGATAAAGATATGTAAAAGCTGTTGTTATAGGAAGCTGTAATCTGCTCAAAATTCTCAGCTTATTCATTCTTGGTAATAAATCCGTCAATGCCAGAAGCAGTCCATAGAATATGTTAGTATTCAAATTTTCATTACACATTTGCTGAAAAAATAATGAAGTACAAACTATAGCTTGCAGTCTGTAAAATAAATTCTGTCATGCATAACTACTTTTCTAATTAGTTCCATACATACGAAATGTTAATGAAATGGACTTAACATAATATAGAATAAAGTAAATTCAAGATCTGAAGACATCTTGGAATTCATGACTACAGCATGACGTGTATAGCAAGATTTTGTTTGCATAAATCTAGACAACACTGTAGGCATGAGCCATCCAGTCAGTACGGCGAACCAGGTATACAGCCAAAGAAACTATTTTTATATACACTCAAGTGAAACACTTCAATTTTTCTTTTTTAATTTAAGATATTCATATAAATGGATGTATATTTGCAAATAGAAAAAAATTACAATTTTAATTAAACAAAATGTGAGTAAAATGCCGGAATATTACTGTGCTAACCAATATTGTGGTTGCAATACCATTAACTTAGATATTATTTTAAAGAGATGCAACATTAAAATATTGGGAAGCAAGAAAGAAAATAACTTTGTTGTTAAATCATGAGCATTAAAAACAACAACAATTTCAAAGTATTCACTAATTAATAATTATTGTACTTCTTTGTATATCACAAGAAGATCAGGAATTTAATGTGTAATGAGTATGAGTACAATGCCTAGTGTGGTCAATGAATTCTGAAAAGGTATGTTAAGGACACACTTCAGTATTTATGAAAAGCAGATTATGAAGATATTCCTTGATTCTGTGTGCAGTGTAGTAGTAGTAGTAGAGTAGTAGTAGTAGTTGTAGTAGAGTAATAGTAGCAGTAGCAGTAGTAGTAGTAGTAGTAGTAGTAGTAGCAGCAGTAGCAGTAGTAGCAGTGCAGTAGTAGCAGTAGTAGCAGTGGCAGTGGCAGGTAGTAGTAGTAGAGTAGCAGCAGTAGAGTAGCAGCAGTGGCAGCAGTAGTAGTAGTAGCAGTAGAGTAGTAGTAGTAGTAGTAGTAATAGTTAGTAGTAGAGTAGTGTAGTAGAGCAGTGGCAGTAGTAGTAGTAGTAGTAGCAGTAGTAGTAGTAGCAGCAGTAGTAGTAGTGAGTAGTAGTAGTAGTAGTAGAGTAGTAGCAGTAGAGTAATAGTAGTAGAGTAGTAGCAGAGCAAGTAGTAGTAGTAGTAGTAGTAGTAGCAGCAGCAGTAGTAGTAGTAGCAGTAGCAGCAGTAATAGTAGTAGAGTAGTAGTAGTAGTAGAGTAGCAGTAGTAGTAGTAGAGCAGCAGTAGCAGTAGTAGCAGTAGTAGTAGTAGCAGTAGCAGTAGCAGTAGTAGCAGCAGTAGTAGTAGAGCAGTGGTAGCAGAGTAATAGTGGTGAGCAGCAGCAGCAGCAGCAGCAGCAGCAGTAGCAGCAGTAGTAGCAGCAGTAGTAGGCAGTAGCAGTAGCAGTAGTAGCAGTGGTAGCAGTGCAGTGCAGCGGTAGTAGTAGTAGTAGCAGTAGTAGCAGCAGTGCAGTAGTAGTAGTAGTAGTAGTAGTAGCAGTAGCAGTAGTAGCAGTAGCAGTAGTAGTAGTAGTAGCAGTAGCAGCAGTAGTAGTAGTAGTAGCAGTAGCAGTATCAGTAGTAGTAGAGTAGTAGTAGTAGTAGTAGTAGTAGTAGTAGTAGTAGTAAAACATTTAAAATAAAGCTCAAGGACAGTTGCTCAAAGTTGCAGACATTAACTTAGAAACTCCGTGTTTTCCACATTCTCAACTATGCAGTATGCTCTCTTGTGGAACACCTAAACATATTTTATATACATATATTTATGCAAGGGGGTGAAAACAAAGCATTTTACACATATCAAAAAGCAATTTCCGTACTGTGGGACATTAGAATGCAGTATTCAGGAGACAGAATTATGTACTTTGGTGTGTGAACAACCATTTTCATGAAGTTACGAAGAATGGGTACATGCAAATAGAAAGCATTTATAGGTAAATATCTGCATGGAAATATCATATGTACTTCGGTACATTAAAATAATATATATTTATAGGTAAGTATACAGTATGTTACACGCTAAGTCTGCTCTGTTAGATGGGCTTAGAAACACCCTGCTGCACTGTGCACAGAAAATGAGTAACTGGATAACACAGTATGAAGGCTATCACCATGCACCATGAGGGACAGGCCAGTTGAGTATGCACATGATGTGTGTGCAGGTACAGGTCAAGCCACATCCACGGTTCCCACTTTATTACTTAGTATTAAGAATTTTATTCATAAGTATTCTACTCACTTTATTCGGAAGTATTTTATGCAATGTGTAACTCTCGTTACGGAGTGCAACACGTGAATTGGCTGTCACATCATTAATGTCGATATTTTTATCTAGATCCACAACAAATTTTCCCTCTGGATGAACTTTGACCAAGACTTTCTTCTTGTCCATGGGCTTCACAACCTCGCCGACGTATGAGCCCTGCTCCTGCAACAGCTGCAGCTCCTCACGAAGCATCCGAACTGAAATGATGACACACATTTCTAGTTCAAGAAGTTCTAGCAACCATAAAGTACAATTAACTACTTTGAAAATCTAATTGAAACATGAAGAATTATTTGCATGATCCTATTTGTGACTAGGAGGTCAGAGTAACAAAGGCATTAATTTTAATTTTCTGAACGCATTAGAAGTGTTCTGCAGTAAACACTACTCATTACTATAATACTGCGAATGAGATCAAAATGGGTCCTCATTATGAGAAGTAAACTTTAAGAAGAGCAAAAATTTGCTACACCCCACACAAGAAAGATGCAAATGTGGCAATGACCATAATGAATTTAATATTCCCATGGTAAACATGCCTACCATGTTGACTCAAATCAGTGTCCAAATATAATTTTGATGAAGTTTTAAATTTAACATAATCCATTTCGATACTCAATAGTATCAAGTCTCATTTTGCGTTACTGGTAATAATGATCTTCACCTGAACAAAATCATGACCGGCTCATGCCATGCTATCAATGTTCTCTTCTCCATCTCCATAATCACATCACTCAAATATGCACACAGGAATGTTTATGTGAACAAAATCATGACTGGCCCATGCCATGAATCCTTTCTCCATTCCATAATCAGAACCATGTTTTGCGCACACAGGAATGTTTATGTGAACAAAATACCTGCCTTCTGTATTTAAGAAAGTTGGATTGTTCTGGGATACAGATCAGTATCTGCAGATCTCTAATAGACATGATGGCATGTTTTACATCATTAAAGCAAACATTTTTCACTGCGCGTAAAAGACTTTCCAGCATCGACAAGGAATTTGTGTCTGGTATGTCAGGTGAGACATAATTCATCAGTCGGTTCAGATTAAATTTCTGCACATTTAAATCTAAAATCACATCAATCAAATTATCACAATAATATTTATGTAAAAAATCATGACTGAGCTCATTAGCAATTAAATCAATGGCTTTCTCCAAACACACATCACTCAAATGTTTCACACGGGAAACAATGTTTATTTGAAAAAAAGCAAAATACTGGCTGAAAATTGTAGTAAACTTTTTTTTTTGTTTGAAATATCTCAAAGAACAACCCTCTGAAATTAAAATCATTACTTACAGTTCACTCTTGTCCATCTCCATAATATATTATAAATATGAATGGATATGTATGTATGACAAAAATTACAAAATTTTCACTCCAGTTTACCAAACTAAATAAAAATTTAATAAATCCGATCAAACATGCCTTCTGTATTTAAAATTGTAACTGTTCTGGGATACAAAACAAGAATGTAATCTTTATTATTTCAACAATAGTCACTTTCTATAATTGAATGTAAACATTTTCAACAATGGGATTTCCACCCTTTCCAGCAACACAGGACTTTGTGTCTGGTATGTCAGGTGAGACATAACTCATCAGTCGGTTCAGATTAAAGTTGGCTTCATTTAAAGGAGAAAACTGCCTTGCTTTCAAAAACACAACATTATCAACAACTAAACTGCTCAGCACATTCACTTAAATCAACAGCTTTAACTAAACCATAGTTTCTGGAAGTACGATTTCGCAAAAATCTGTTTTTATTTCGATGTCGATGAAATTGCGCCTAAAGGCTTTTTTTTGTTTTCTCCCCTCAAAGTCAACCAGCTCTTTAATTAAAATCATTACTTACAGTTCACTCTGTGTATATATAATGGACGTTAAATTATTTAAAGAAATAAAAAATTTAATAAATCCGATCAAACATGTGTGTATAACATTAAAATAGCCTCTTCTACAGTCAAATATTGTTTATTTCTGTTATATTCAACATCAACTTTCATGGGGCCATGGAAAAAATGACCAAAATTAAGTAACATTGTTGATACATTATGAAAGACAAACTCCAGAAAATTCATGCAGTGAGTAGAACTGTATTATGTGTTCCTCGATACAGTTGTAAGTAGTGAGCAGGCTGTTTTATCAAATGAATTCTTGAATTTTTTGGAACAACAATGAATACCACCACCCTAGATTCGTTTTGAGGAAACTACTTCTCAGACATTTGATGTGAATAAAAAAGTGTGTGTGCGTGTGTATACTCCAACAGTCCCTTTCTTTCAAAATACATTTATAATATCTGTAACATAACCATCACAGGTTTATTCATAGATGCATGGGGAACTATATCACTAACTTCTGATAGATGGCGTGAAAAATAGAACTTCCTGAAAAAGTACAGGATAAAATCGTGACGTCAACCATAAAATATTCCATTTCAATAGTTGGAAACTACTTATATGATGTTCATAGTGTTTAAATATAGAAACAACTTATATGGTTCAATAACAAAATACACGGAACTATTTCTGCTGCTATTTTTTCATATCCATAAAAGCATTCTTCCTGACGATGATGCTATACAAGTACCCATTCTCTTCTTTGTATAGCAGAAAAAATTGTAAAACTCTTCTGTGTCTTTTGGTAAATAGATATATCTGTGTCAGATCTAATATATAAAAGTTGAAGTATGTATGTACCTTATGTCAACTTTACAAATCTATACGTTTTGACTGATATTTACCAAATTTTGCACACTTAACCTTAGAACCAGGAAAAACATAGGCTACATTAAAATGCGGAGATAACATCCCCTCCCTTAGTTTCATCTGCGAATCACTAAACGCAGTAATATTTAGTTCTAAATATAAGCGATAAAGAGTTTTTTTGGGGGTGGGGGAAGGTTCTTTGATACGAAAAAAGGAAAAGTTTAGTTCTTCATGACACACTATTTGATGACTCCTAAGGGTAGGAGAAAAGTCCGAAGTCATGTAATCGAAGTACAATTTGATATCCTGGGGTTCTTAGGGCATGTAATTATGATTATGACATTGATTTATCTGTTTTCCTCCTGATTTCAAACCCTAAGTAGACGTATAATATGCTATTTAACACTCATAAGAGAAAACCCCAATAAAACTCATAAAACCCCAAAGAAACCCAGTAAAACCCATTGGGTTGGTTTTTTTTTTAACACCCGAGTTTTTCTCAACTCTGAGTGGGACCCCTAAAAAATATTAATATTTTCTGCATAAATTACCAGTTCCAAGTTTCACTCGTAAATATTACATGGCAGTTTGATGTACCGATACCTGAAGTAGAATAATAGTAACCATTCTGCAAAAATAGACTGGTGAGCTGAAAGACTACTACTATTATTATTATTAAGTTGTTTCATATGGAAGTGTAATTACGTCACTAAGTTTATTCATTGTTGTGCAAAGGATATTCAATATATTGGATTAGTGCATAAGTTCGTAGCATTTTTCTATACTTTCATTAATTTAATAGTGTTAACACCATAATATTGTACTCACTCAGTCGGTAATGTACTCGCCTTCAGTGTCAATGACTTTCTGCCAATGTTCAGGTGGAGTTCCTGTAGAACTACTGTGGTTTTAAATTGAAGAAATCAGTGAGCCAAGTGTCAAGAGCTTCTTCATCAGGAAAGACTTGATTAGAGAGAGAGTGGAAAAGGTGAGAATCTGAAGGTGCAAGGTCGGGAGAACAGGGAGGATGTGGAACAGTTTCCAGTCCAGTTCTTCAATAATTGCTCTGGTCAATCTTGCCGAATGTGGACGTAACAACTCTGAACATCCAGGTCAGTTGTTTTCAACAACGGTGGCACATACACAGCAGCAGTGATCGTTTGGTTCCTTGTAGCAATTCATGGTCAAGGATACAAATTTTGTTTCACTAAACACACATGATTTTTTTTTAATGTGCACTGTCCTTTGCTTTTTTTTTTTTTTTTTTTTTTTTTTGGGCTTAGCCACTCTTTCCTTTTCTCAAGGAACGATTGGCAGCAATCACAAGCTGACCTGTTACAGGCAAGCAATGATGCACATATTATTCTTGTTATCCTCACTTAATGCATGCAGTGCCCAGCAACCCAACTTTTGCATCTTACCCATTTTATCCAAACGTTGAGTGGTCACATTTCATGGCTTCTGCCAATTCCCACGTTGATTGACGAGGATTCTCATGAATAAGCTCATGTAAGCATTTCTAATCAAAAACTGACGGTCGTCCTGGGGCCTGTTTTACAATGTTTACAATCTTTGTTTGTAATGTTGAACTTTACAAAGGAAATCAATTCTTTACAAATTTAATTTTACGCACTTTACAAGTATTTTGTTTCACAATGAAAGGTAATTTTACAAACGTGTAAACTTTACTTGTAAAGTTAGCACATTTTCTACAATACCTCTGAGATGTGTAAAGTTTGATATTCCAACAAATTGTGAATAAATACAATAAAGATATATTTATTAAATTAATTTTTGAGTAACTGGATAACATAAAGAATTGAATTAAAGCAGTTTTGATGTTATTAAGTAGTTCTAATGATTCAGATGAAGATATTGAATTTAGGCCTAATCAAAGACGTATACTTAAAGTTTTCCGGTCAAGAATTAATAACACGTTCGTATCATTGTATGAATTTAATGAAAGGTTTCAAATGAGTCCCGTGCTATACTTCAGAATACCGTGTAAGTATTTATATACAAAGACTGTATTTAATAAATACTCGCACTTAAAAAAGAAATTTCCTGCACCAAAAATAAATAATTTTTTAAGTAGGTTATTTTACGATGCTTTATCATCATCTTAGATTATTTAGCATCTGAATCAGATGAAAGTGATAATGCCGGTGAAATGAGTCCGAGTCCAGCATCGAAAATTACACAGCTTTTGCTCGTATTGGGTTCAGGGAAAACCCCGGAATAAACCTCAACCAGGTAACTTGCCCCAACAGGGAATCGAACCCAGGCCACCTGGTTTCACGGCCAGACGTGCTAGCCGTTACTCCACAGGTGCGTACAATAAGTAATTCAATAATGCAATAACGACACTACTTATATGGCATTCTGAAGTCGTTTCGAGTCCCATTTCCTGGAGTCTCTCCTACAAGATATGTGACATCATATCCAATATCCAAAAGGGAAGAGTGGTGCCCTAACCTCAAAGCGAGAACTGTAGGCCTATTGTTTTGCATTGCTTGCATACTACCTGTCAGTTCCGTGCGTTAGGAGATAAGCACGGAATTTCTAAGATATCAGTGTGCAAAAGTGCCCACAGGGTAGTTGATGTTGTTAAAAGAGTTAAATTTGAGGCAGGTTTTCGAGCACCAAATGTTATTTACTGCAGCACAGGATTTTTATGCTGCTGCTGGGTTCACTAATGTTTGTGAGGTTATGGATGCAACATTAATAAATACTGATGGATCAACACAAAAAATGAACCTGATTTTGTGGTTAGACATTGTAATTATTTTACCAATTGCATATTTGTACGTGGACCAAATCTGTTATATACTTTTTTCACTGAATTTGGCACTAACTTTGGTCATTTAAGAAATAGATAGACCAACGAATCAACGTATTGATATATTCGACCAATCACTCCATTGTCGCCAATATATAAAAATCTAAATACTTTAATTTTTTTTAACAATACTTTACATTTTCTGTTGGTGAAATATGAATCAGCAAGCTTAGAATAATCTATTTTAGTACAAAATGTAAACATCTGTATCGATAGTGGTAAAATACAGCAACTTTAACTCTGCTCCTTGGCGATTTTTGTAAACTGTTGTTGGCAATACTGTATAACCAATAATGCTTGTTTGTAAATTTCTTTAGCTGATTTTGTAAAGTTCGTCAAATTTTACAAATTCATAAGATAGCATTGTGAAACACAGTTTATAAGCATTTGTAATCTTATACTTGTTATTTGTAAATTGTTAATTTGTTAGCATTGTGAAATGGGCCCCTGTCCACGGATCATCCGATAAGTCAAATCTGTTTTCACGGAAATGAGAAAAACATTTCCTTGCCGTACTTTCAGTAAGAGAATTAGGACCGTACATAGTACACACTGTTTTGGCCGCTGCTTTTCAATAGAAATGAGAAAAACATTTGTGTCCGCATTCGATCCTCGGTTAAACTCGGTGATGGAAATGTTCAACTTCCTTCACTTGACACTCCATCTTGTTCCGACTTCAAATATCCAGCTTGTGTCCAGAATACTGTTTTCACCAACACAAAACAGGTAACTAAACAAAAATGGAATAACGGACAATAATGAAGTTGCATTTCTACCAATCCCTAAAACAACAAACGCTAGAAAAACGCATATTTTCGTTAATTTCCATTATTTTCCTTTTCATATAAAACAGTCCATTATATTAGGACATAAAACAAAACAAAATTCCATTAAAAAAAAAACAAACAAACTTATGCATCAAT
This sequence comes from Periplaneta americana, assembly GCA_025594305.2. Classification (NCBI taxonomy): domain Eukaryota; kingdom Metazoa; phylum Arthropoda; class Insecta; order Blattodea; family Blattidae; genus Periplaneta; species Periplaneta americana. The sequence continues at coordinate 1,828,981 of JAJSOF020000039.1, forward strand.
CCAATAGAAATTTCAGATTTGTATCAAAACATTCCTTTAACCTTGAGTGACATAATGTGTTGCAGCAAAGAAAAACTTCCACTATAATTCGCAGATCTTTTACCTATGTAATACCGTGCAAAATACAGTGTCCTTGTAGCGAAATTATGTCGAGACAGATTTGAAATGTTATAACATAATTAATAACTGACATTGTTATGGAGTGATTCCATGAATATGTCACCTCGAGTGGTATAAATTCAAACTGTAGTGGGGTTGTTTGTTATTTATTAAACGTGTTCTTAAATGTCTCAAGTATCTTATTTAATAAGAAAATTTGGAAAAATATGTCATGAACGTACATATTATGAATCATAAGTTTGTATAAAAGGTCCATTGTCTTGTCCTGTAACACAGCTGACATTTAGCCGTGCCATCAAAGATTCATTGATACTTGTACAGAATGCTGTAAAGCAAGGTGAGTGTACAGTGGCTGATTACTATGGCAAGACATTGCACTATATTAATACATGCAGAATATGCACTAAATAGTACTTTAATTTTGACGTTCTCAATCGTCCATTTGTTACACAAATTTTGCAAATGATCCTGCAACAAACATAAACATAGTAATCAACTGAAGTAGTACTTAGTTCTAAGATAGTTCAAAAACATCAGTACTTCTAGAAAATACATAATAGAGTCTGTTTCCTGTAACTTTTATAGTTGGTTCTGAAAGAATACCTATCAGTTGTTCATATGAAACATAAGACACATCATTTTCATCCATTCTGAAAATCTGAACGTTTTCTCCGTCATACACTCTCAAGCACATAATTTTAATCGTCTTCTTCAGCTGCCAGATCCTCGTTCCAAGATTTCTTCCTTTTCTTGTACTTTCACTGTACTTGGAACATCTGGAATTGCTTCCAAAAGTTTTTAATAACTGCTTGTTTTTTACTCGGGCTTGTAGGAAGCATCTTCTTCACTCTTTCAACTGCCTTACAAACCAAGTGACTGCACACACTTGTAAGAACCAAGCTCAGGAGTTGCATTTCCAGCCTTTGTCTGCTGTTCTCTTCTGCCTTTCAGCATCCTTACATCCACAGGCCTTCAGTTTGTTCCTGTCTGCAGACCAACATTTTTTTGCATTTGCTCACCTCTTCCTATCTCTCTCGCTTTCCTTCAACAAGTAAACTTTTTTGGATTCTTCATTTTCATTCAGTTTCTTTTTCCAACTTTGTTTTTATGTTTTACACTTTTCTCTCTACGAAGAATAAGAATAAGAGGAAAAACATCTTAAATGTATTATGTTTCAAGCAAGAACAAAATTCATATATATTTTCAAAAACTATCCTTATTTGTGAGAATGAGCCTATATGACATGAACACACACACAAACACAGAAGTCTCTTACAAAATTCAACTATATTTAATTTAATTCACTTTTCCGTAAATAGCCTAGTAGTAAATATAGCTAGTTTAATAACCTAACCTCAGTCATACTCTGTATGATGGTGTGACAGATATTAACTAGCGCTTTTTTAAGTCTTAATTCTGAATCAAGCAAATATAATATTCAAATTGTATTGCCTAGTCACTCAACCTTACATCTATAAGCTTTATTTCTTCTATAGTTTCTTATTAATAAATCAAACTTCAGAGCAATTTTGAGACGGGTGTGACACACACAACTGTTACCGGTACAATTAATATAATTAGAACTCATTAACTACCTCACCTGCTTTTAGAATGAAGTCCTAAAATGAGGAAGAAAACTACTGCTGTAGATAAGATGGCAACAAAATGATGAAAAGAGGGAACAATTTAAGGGCTGTCAACATTGATCATTTTTCGCACTGAAGTTCAGCATGTGCACTCTTCACATTTGTTCATAAAATAGACACAAACGGAGTGAACTAAGTTGTACTTATTTCTGCTGTAAAATATAAATAATAAGGGTTTTTTATTATTATTATTATTATTATTATTATTATTATTATTATTATTATTATTAGTTTCCAGAAATAAATACTAAACTTTAAAAAATAATGTTCAGGCTCAGTTTAGCATGGAATGGCTGTTTACGATCAAGTGCATTTCCACAAAAGAATTCCTTGTTAGTTCAACGATTTTCACTTCCGAAATTACCAGAACTACCTCAGTGCTTGTTTAATTTATTATTATGTCTATGTCCTTGCTTTCAGATGGAGACCGAGGTGAAACTAGCGTTGAGGTAGTTCCGGTGATTTCCAAAGTGCAAATCGTTGAATTTATTGTGGGGATGCAGTTGATCGTATATGCAAGGCATAACAAAAGCCTAAACGAATCCGCCTAAACTAACCAAACCTAACCTGTCACAGATTCGTACACGCAAGGTGTATAAACGAAGTACGAAAGGAACTACCTCAGCACTAATTTAGCCAAAGCCTAAACTAACCAAACCTAACCCGCCACAGATTCGTATACGCAAGGTGTATAAGGGGAGTACAAAGGGAACTACCTCAGTCCTAATTTAGCCTATGATAAATTTAAGCGTTTGTTATGACTTGCGTATACTATCTAACTGCATCTCCACAAAAATCCCTTATAAATTAAATGATTTTTACTTCATAAATCACAGGAACTATCTCAGCGCTAGTTCCACTGACATAAATTGTTACCTTTCGCATTGAGTTCATTCCTTTGTGCTTGAAGACGTCGCAAATTTTGGCTCTTCTCTGCTACGATCAGTTGCAGTTCTTCAATTTTTGTAATGTAATACTGCCGGAATCCTTCCCCTTTTGAGGGCTTATCATCTACCTCCATCTGAAAGCATAGACATCGACATAAATTGTATATAAAAATGTACACATACGCAAAAATGTGATCAGAATTAAGAATTTGTTATAGTACCTCAATGTTCGTATGGGTCATTGTAAAATTATTTCCAAAAGAAACCCCACGACAGAATTATATATGAAAAATGACAAGCGAAATTCTGGCTTGTAGCAGTGTCCCCAACTCCAGAAACACGACTCCGCTCAGTGTTGCCAACACGTCAATTGTATCCCCGTCAGTTTAACACCTGAAAATCCGTCAGAATCCGTCAAAATAACGAAAAAAAAACGACTCAAATCTATATACAAATAAAAAGCAAATTTTAACACAATTTGCTTACCAATCTTGATTGAAATAATAATAATAATAATAATAATAATAATAATAATAATAATAATAATAATAATAATAATAATAATAATTCAACCACATCATCTCTCTCTAATTTTGCAGTTGATGTATTGGGTTGGTCTACGTTCCCCGTGCCCCCAAAAATTACTACTACTACTTACTGGATTTTAAGGAACCCGGAGGTTCATTGCCGCCCTCACATAAGCCCGCCACTGGTCCCTATCCTGAGCAAGAGCAGGAACCATAGACTTACTAAATAACCGCAGGAACATATATAGACTTACTAAATAACCCGCTAGACCGCTCACTGGCGCTAGTGTTATGTTCCCAAATTGAACAGTCGACGAGCGACCATTTGTTTGGTAGAGGTGAATAAAGCCCGGTTCAGACGGTGCGTGTTTCTGTGATGGATTCCAAAGTGGCTATACAGTCTACTATATATATACAGTCGCGAAGCTCAATATGTAGTAAAAATGCAAACATGGGTACTTGCCCACCACTAGGATCGCTACTATCGCCTCATCATCGCAGATCTCTCTCCTATCAGCCGACAAAATATGTTACACTTTCGTTGTCGTGTTCTTTTGGAAAATATTAACACCTTCCTTCCATTATTGAAATATTAAATGCGTAAAGTTAATTTATTATTTTAATGAATGCATATTAAATTCCACCATAAACTCGAAGATACCTGCAAGAAATAAGTTAATATAATTTTTGTTTGTGCAAAACGAACTGAAATTTACTATAATAGCTTCACTCATTCAAGATTATAGCGATAATTAACTATGAATTGAAACCAATAAATATTAATTTGCATTTCTCTTTACAACAATAATAATGGAAATATGAATTAATGGAGTAACTTACGTCTACCGGTACTTGTAGTGTATAGCTTACGTAGTTACGTAGTAACAAAATGGGATGAGGTTAAGCAATAATAATCACACCAGAATTGGAAATAAAACGTGATCAATACATTTTATTGTAACAGACTTTTTCTACGTCTCTAGATAAAGCAACAAATAAAAATAACAACAAAATTAACAGCTATAATTAAAAACATATCCTTTGAAGAAAAAAGTAGGCCTAAGCAATAATAATCCCACCAGAATTGAAAATAAAACATGATCAATAAATTTCATTAAAACAAACTTAATTTTTCTACGTCTTTAGTAAAATAACACATTAAAATAATAACAAAATTAATAGCTACAATTAAAAATATATCCTCTGAAAAAAAAGTAGACCTAACCTTTATTTCTCTGGAAATTTAGCAGCCTAAGTGACAGAACTTTAACCGGTATCTAATGTCCTTTCGGTTAGACTGAAACATTTCAGTGTGAAATTTAAGGATATAATGTATTCTAACAGTCACAAAGAACTTCAAATTAACAGTTTTGTTTCTGCACAGCATTCCTGTGGAAACCCAGGAACCTTTCTGAATCTTTCGGAAATCGGGAAAAGGATAACTCTGGCGTCTTTCTCTTACTGTTGCTACAATTTATAGCACTATAAACGTCTCCTCCTTGTCCCATATTATTATTCCAATTATTATATTTTAGCCATTAACATTTTCATTATAACCAATAACGAACATTTTACAAGCATCAATGTGAAATACGCAACGAGCTAGCACTCGATAGAAATACGACACAGTCCAAAGTCGATCATGGACAGTCTATAGTTTCTAGTTGCTAACCGCTTGGAGCGCTTTATCACGAGATTTGCAAAAAAACACCTCAAGCTTCGCGACTGTATATAGTAGACTGTGGTGGCTAGAAGGCTGGGTTCCGTGGTGGCTGCGATGATGGTTTTCGTTCACACGGAGCGAGCTGCCTTGCATGCTGGATCCAAAGAGTTTGAAGTATTACAAACTCTTTGGCTGGATCCCAGTTTGGAACAAAGACGTTATATGTATACTAGACTCACACAGAGCGCTGGTGTGCTGTCCAAAATTGAAACCAGTCTGCGCATGTTTACGCCGCCATGCTACTGGTAGAAATAGAGCGGTAAACACAATTGTTCGTTTTGTCTCTGGTGTTTTTTGTTAACAGTTTGAAAGTAATGGCAAAAATTTTGAAAGATGATAAATATTATCGCCGACAAGCGGCCTCATGCTTAACATGTCGGCATCATACAATAACGTGCGGTGTGCTTTTAAAACAATTTTGCCGACCGATTGTTGCTCTGTAGGTTTCACTCTAAGCGTCAAAACGTCTACTTCCTCGATAAGAATAAGCACTAGTTTGTTATATTGTTAAATGGCTATTATTAGTATAATTATTATTATATCATATATGAGTACGCTGGCTTTCTTAACTCTTAATAATAACTCTTTAATAATAATTTTTAATCACATACCTTAATGTTCGTCCTCAGCACAAGACATTGCAACCTCGGTTTTAGTCCACGTGGATTAGACCAGTGTCATTTAATAATGGAAGCAGCTTATTGGTTGCAATATTGAAATTGAGACGGTGATTGGAGCAAGGCGACACAAGAAATTGAAAACAATAATGCAATTAAATTTCAAAGACCTGCCGAATGTTATAACGAGGCCGCTCAAAGACCTGCCGAATGTTAACCACGAGTCGCGGCGATAATACCATCCCTGTTTAATTTTCCAAAAGCCATTTGCAAAAGGTACGATATAATATTATCTCTGTTGTTACAATATCAATATCATTAAAAATCAATCAGTAGTTTACGACAATAAAGAATACTTATCAGACTGTAGAGAAATCCCACTGAGTGAATTATTTAGACTAACACATCAGATGTTAAAACATTAGTGGAAAGATAAATTTTTGTTTTTATTATGTAAATGAATTTATCTGCAATATTATAAACTTTCATTCAAGATCCATAAATGGATAAATAAATATACAGATAATAAATAAATAAATAGCTATAATAGCTAAGCCGTCTTTGTGAACTTATGATTCTGAGTTCACCTATAAGTAACTCTTTTACATTTTGACGGACATATATTTTATTAACAAAAGCAAGGAATGGCATTTTATTGATATTACATATGTGCATAAAAATTATGTACCATCACTCCGCAAGCAATGATAATATATCTATTTTATTTATTTAAAATAAAAATACAATACCGGTATGTAAAAAATCCATACATGAAAAGTAAGTGGTTTTTTTTATCTTTTATTGTAAAGTGATTGTTTAGTTTTAGGTCTTCACATTACCTATTGTTTGCAATTTATTAGGTACCGGTACCGATACTTTTTATAATTGATAGCATTCCCTTTATTAATTGAAGAATGAATTCAATGTAATTTGGCTAAAACAAATTATATTTTGCCAGATTACCTAATGTCCTGTGGTCTAGAAGTATCCTCTGGTAATATAATTTTCGATTCTCTAAAACTTAACAACAGGTCTATACTGATTATCACATATTTATTTCACTTAAGAATTTGATTATAATAAAAACTTGTGTAATCAAGGTGCATATATTTATGTCTTGTGATCTAAGAGTAATGTATGTTAATATAATATTAGAGTCTCTGAAACCTAACAATTTGCTGATTATCGTAAAATTATACAATCTATAATGTGTATTGTGTAGGCCTATTTATGGATGTTTGAGTATGTTTTCTATAAATTGCTGCGTACGTATTTTCTTTTCTTTAATGTTCTAATGCATATCAATGAAACTTTGAAAATGTTTATTTCGTCCTAATTTTACGTTAAATGTCGAAAATGGCCATAATCTGTCAATTTTAGATCATCACAGCGTTAAATTGCGTGATTTACATACTACTATTATGCGTCTGCTCTCCAACAATATGGCGGCAAGCGCAGCGTTCAATTTGCCCGATGGTTTCCTCGTTTCGCGCAGCCGAGACTGTAGGGGCTTGGTTTGAAGTTGGAGATGCTGGCGCGGTGCGATTTGTAAACATCAAATATGGAAGCTGTACGAAGAAGACGTTTAGCAGCCTTTGTTGTTTTGCTAGCTTTGAACGCTGAGGAGACGGATCAAATTAAAAAGAGTAGAATGTGGAGCCGAAAATGGTTACTGCGTAGAAATACGGGCCAAGATGTCTTAACAATGCTGTTTGTATAGCATATAAACATGTTTCTTCTCTGTACGCCTCAATTAAAGTTCTGACTTGATCTCTGGTCCAACCGTAGGAATTCATAATCAAAAATTTCGACTTGCTCTCTTAAGGGGAGAGGATGATATTTTTTAAATCTTCTTTCCTATTTGGTGTAAATTATTAATTTTTGTATGTAGAGAGCTCATACCTGTGGCAAATCAAACCAAATAAAAATATTTTGAAAAAAAAATTATTTGGGGGCCCAAATTTGAAAATAATAACCCAATGCAGGATTATACTAAAACCGATATATCTAAACCGTTTTTAAAGATAGATTCAAACAGTTTTTGCAATGTATTTGCAAAAGCATGTTCTACAAACTGTCTGTAACAGAATTTTGATATTGGTCCCTACGTTGGTAAAATAAACAATTAAAATTTAATAAAAATTTTCTGATTTCCTTTCTTGCAAACAAACGCACGTATTTTTAAAATGAAATCAATTAACAAAATTCTGTTACAGAGAAAAGTTTCCAAATAGTCTAAAGAATGTATGTTCTAAATATCATGCATGTATCTTTAATAGTTCAGAAATAATTATATTCATTTTGTCTGGCAATGTAGCAAAAAGAAATGAAGTTACTGGAAACCAATAAAAGCGGGCGTGTGATTTAAAAATCCATAGCGCTGGAAGTTTAAAAATGACGTCTCAACATCCGATAAGGGCACAAATACCCCCAAAATGTTATGCATTGTTTTCCACACATTTCAAACTGTATTTTAAAGAAAAAAAAAAACAATTTTTTTTTTAATTTAATTTACCGGAAACAAAAATAAAAGTGGGCGAGTGATTTAAAAATCCATAATGCAGGAAGTTTAAAAATGGTGATCCACACATATCACAGAGTATTTTAAAGAATATATATATTTTTTTAATTTAGTAATTTTTCATCAAAAATACCATCCTCTCCCCTTAAAATAGCTTCTGCAACCTTCCCGAGGTTGATCCACACTGTTGTTTTCTCGCTCCCAAGGTCCGGAACAGTCTAGATAACACTCATGATAAATAAGAAACTAACCATAAGTGGAAAACAACTAAAATTCTACATTAACAATAGTAAATGTTGCAACAAAGCAATTAAACAAGAAGTTTAAAACAACTGAAGTTCTATATTTGATTATTCTATCCTTATAAACTAAGAAATGTATATATATAAAAAAAAGATTTAGTTGGTGAACAACTATTTTGGTAACACTGAACCAGCACAGAAGCACGCAGGAAAAATAGCAAGGAACCTACCCTCGAAATCCAGCAAGCTAGCCATCCACGGAGCCACCAGAGCGCATTATTAACGGTGAGTGACCACGCAGGCGACCCATCCGCGCAGCCACCTTGGAATCCATCACAGAAACACGTACCGTCTGAACCGGGCTTCACTCTATATCATTCATTTTCTTCAAACAGCTGTAGTTTCAGTGCATACATGAATAATAAAATTATTCACCGAACTTAAACATACAGAAACTACATAAATTATAAAAATATATATATTTTTTAATATAACTGATTGAAGGTAATTCCTGTCTTAGTTACGGATTAATGAAACATTTTCTGATGCTATTGCTACTACTATTCCTGCTACTACTTTTTTTTATCCATTTTGAATCTTCCGTACACTACTTTTAACACTTGAATATAATTGAGGCGTCTACAATCAAAACCCGCCAAGTCCATCGAAGAAAAAAAAATGAGATAAAGTTATTTTTCTATGTATCTTTGCACGACCAATCCGATGCTTGCATTATTTTTCTGCAATATCCGCTGGATTCCTCTGAAAATGCTGGACAAAAGTTAGTGTTAGTTTCAATATCCGCTAGATCCAACTGAATTTCGGCCATTGTTAGTTTCAAAAACCTCCAAGTCCCTTTCTGCCAATCAGGTTGTGGGACTGCTTTACCAAGCATTCCTCAGCTGTGCGATATTGATTTATTATTTGTGTGGTTAAGCTCTTGTTAAACGTTATTAAGTTTAATTTCTTCTCTAATAATATTCAGTGAAATGGTGGATAGAATGAGCAGTGAGTTACAAAAATGTTCACAAAGAAAATCTTCTGTAAAAACACTAAATAGGGAGAAATGGAAAGGAAAGAAAGGATGTGTGGTTGAAATTATATTTTCATCTGATAGAAAACATAATATGATGAAAATAAATATTATGTATAGTATTAAATTATTATAACATACTTTAGGCCTATTCTTACCAATTAATAATTAATTACATAATTTTGTCGGTACTCCTCTTGTGCCCTCCTGCTATACCAGCTTGTAATCATGCTGTTGGCAGTAAATGGAAATCCAACAGTTTAAGTTTGTTGGACATAAAGAAGTTCCATTCCGTTTTCTACTCATCAGATAATCAGCAATAAGACAATTTTATTACTGCACAAAATAAAAATACAACAATGATTGGAATGTTCCCTAAATGGCTACTCACTATAGCACCTCCAACTGTTAAAAAAGTGTAAATTACATTTCCTGTGGTTGGGCATTCATTTCTCCCTCCCGATCGCATATTTGGAGTAATCGAAAAAGAAATAAGGAAGTGATTGTAGATCCTCAAGAATATGAAGATAATTGGCAAACATGGAACAGTCTTTGATCTTGAAAATGAAGATGTAGGCCTACCTCTTCAAGACTGGAAGAAAGAGGCAGACATAATTTTAAGATCTCCTTCTATTTTAAGTCAGTCCCTGTAAAAGATTTATTTTAAGACGATCTGCATTGAAAGAACAGATAACAGTGCAAGATGAGTTTAATTATAGAACTGACACCGTTGTTGCAAAGGTAGTAGCAAGAAAAAACAATAGAATTGAACGTGAATAATAAGAAGACGAAGAAGAAACTGTTAATCTGGAGGAAGAGGAATGTGACAGTATTGTGTAAAATTTGTATGAACTTAAAAACTGTAACATATATTCAAATTTATACTGCTGTTATGTTTAAAGCATGTGCATAATCATACTTCATGTCTGGGTTTCATTGCCTACATAATTTGTAAGGTGTAAGTTAAAATGCTTTCCTTTTTGACTCATTTTTATGCTTAGAACTAATTCTCTTACTTTCAAAAGCCTCCAAATACACTTTTTAGTTTCAATGAAGGGACAATTCTGTAATTTGTTTGAACGTATCTAATGATAATAAAATACTTGATAAAAGCATTGTTTATATCTCAAGAATGTTTATTTATATGGAAACAGTTTTTTCCATTTTCCCACAAATTTTGTTTTATGGACTTGGAGGGTTTTGATTCTAGACGCCTCAATTAATTGACTTACTCGTGTTAATTATGCAAGATTTGTCCGGCTTACAGCTGTTTCAGTGCTTCACGCACCATCCTGAGAGCCTACTAGATCACGGCGTCATCTCGAACTTCTCTGCCTGTGTGTTTGATTTTTGAAGGGTGTTGAAGGGTGGAGTCAAAAGGTAAGCGTTCACGACATCGTATCGCACTCCTCGTACGAATCGCACGCAACGGATATTTTAAGTGTAGCGCGTTCACTGTAACGGCTCCACCTCATCGCCTTATCGGATTCCCCTATCAGCTGTTCAAAACATGACGTCTTACGATATTGACGTTACTGAAAGCAAAGGAGTTGAGGTTAGGTCTATTAATTACGTCTGTTAGCGAATAAGAATTTGTAATTGCTTCATGCGTCTTAATTGAAGAGGAAGGAACGAAAGAAATATTGGTTACATAATATATTTGGAAGAAATGACTTGATTACTGTAACGGGAACACCTCAAATTATATAATTCTTTGCAATTTTCTACACGCGAAATAAGTTTTCCGTCTGCCAATTTGGCGCGACACTGAACATGGCACAACATAATAGTAACAGTTGACCAATTAAAATTGATTTATTAAAGAAGGCCATAATCGAACGCATCGGAAAAGTTGCCCATCCGAGAAACGTGGACGGATTTGCCGTGAGGCGTTGCGTCCGATACGATTAGAGATGGAAAAAAAATCACTAGCAGCGATTTCTCACCGGTGATTAATAAATCACTTTCACTCCAGTGAGTGAGCTGTTCATTAACCAGTGAAACAGTGATCGAACTGTGATTTCACTGCAACATGAAACTACTGTCACGTATACTGTACATACAGTGATTAAACTCTCTCCTTGTTCTCAAAATATAGCAACCAACGAGTTAGAAAGAGAAGACAACTCGTTGATAGCAACAGACTGTGATATAGCTGAATCTCTTCCATTGCAGTCTTCTTCCATCTGTTGCACAAGTTTTGAACTGCTTGGCAAAATCCTTTACTGGCACCCAAGTTCATTGATATAGGCTGGCACCTAGTGGCCAAGAAAATAGACTTCCCTTCACCTTGAATGACGTCATTAGCGGGAAATTTCAATACCCGCGAAGGCCGCGAATTCAAAAGAACCAATATTTAGCCACTGGCGACAGTCTTGATTTGGTGAAATAAAGGACGCTAATTTGTATATCACATGATCGTAATTCTATTGGATTTTCATTAGTTAATATGTATTAATACTATGCAAAACATATTAAAATATGCTAATTGTATGCTGTCATTACGTTAATATAAGCAAACTAATGTTAAAATATGCCAATATTCTGAAATAAAACTCCCTCATCCAAAACAAATTTCTGAAATGTCCACTCAAATTTCACTCACATATTTATGACAAATATAGCCTATGCAATTGCATTAACTTCCAATCTTTGGTAATTGTTGACTTACAAAGTTAATTTTGTGAAAAGAAATATTATTGTAGTAATTTCCCTTAGTTAATTTTGTAAATATATGTTATTGTAGAGATTTCACCAAGTTCATTTTGTAAATAAATGTTACTGTAGTAATTTCTCCATAATTCTCCAGATTAACTGTACCACAGATAGATAGATTTTTTAACGTTTATATACAAATAGTATGGAAAACAAATTAAAATATGCTTATATTATGATATTATAGTATGCAAAACATTGCTCGAATATGTCAATATAATGAAATAAAATTCACTCATCCAAAACAAAAATTCTTGAAATGTCTACTCAATAAATTTCACTTACGACATTTACATACAGATAAGTAATTGCATGAATTTCTATCTCTGGTAATTATTTATGTAAGTAAATTTTTTAAATAAATATTGTTACAGTGATTTAACCGTAGTAATTATTATTGATTTCATGTTAATTTATGGTATGTTCTCCAGAAGAACTACACTCTCTTTACTATTTGCAACATAACCTGCAAGCGGTCCAGGATAATTACTAGAGAAATAGTTTCCTAGTATTGCGTCTTGGACCTGTCGAGTGTTATATTGGTAAGCAGTGGGAGGGAGGGCTACAACAGTGCATTAGAATATACAGGTAAGTATGAAACGATTTTTATGTTGAATGTATTGCTACATAGGTCTACACGATAGCTGTTGTATTTATGGGAGCTAACTAAACCACGTGTACATCACAATATACATCTCACAGAAGCCAGTGAAGTCAAAGAAAATTGAGCCTTATTGAGTGTAGCTTTTCTGGAGAATTACTAATATTATTTGCAGTTTACTGTAGTAGTTTAACGATACTGTGGAATGTGGAAAAAATAAAAAGGACTGAGGCGAGGTTCGTTAAGGTTAATATAAGAAAGTAAGCCTACTTTGTTCAATCACTCTTACCAGTTTATTTTAATCCTACCAAATGAAAATTACATATTTAATTTAAGTTAAATATTTTTAAATTCCGCAAATATTTTCAACTAATATGTCTGATTTCACTGTAACATTTCTTTCTAGACCACTTTCGCTAAACTAGTGCTGAGGTAGTTCCCCTTTGTACTCCGCTTGTACACCTTGCATAGCCATATACTAATATATGATGGGTTAGGTTAGTTGAAGCTTTTATTATTCCTTGCATATACGATTAACTGTATCTCCACAAACATACTCCCTCATAAATTCAATGATTTTCGCTTCCAAAATCACCTCAGCGCTAGTTTCATCTCAGCTAACATAACTTAATTTATACATTCAGGGCCAACCCAGCGCGAAAAGTCTTTTCTCTCCACTGAATGTATCCATTTCTTATCCCTTCATTATTTTGAATTTGACACCAACGCATTTCACGATCATAATCACATTCACCAACAATTTCATTAAAAACAGTTGGAGTACTGGCATTTCGTAGTGAGAAATCACTCAAATTTCCAATCGCCGAATCGCCACCACTCACTAGATCACTGCACCAGTGATCAGCTGTTGCAAGACAGCTCGTCGTAATCACAGGCAGTTGAAAATCGCTTCAAATCACTGGATCACTACTTTAAATCACCGTGATTGAAAAAGAACTATCACTGCTTCACCGGTGAGTGAAAAATCACGTTTTACCCCATCACTAGATACGATGTAGTGAACGTTTACCTTTACACTACATTTTAGAGAAACATATTATGTTAAGCCCGGTTCAGACGGTGCGTGTTTCCGTGATGGATTCCAAGGCGGCTGCGCGGATGGGTTGCCTGCGTGCTGACTGGCTGGCTCCCGTGTTGCCTACGGTGATGGTAGTTGTTCACACGGAGCTGGCTCTTTTCACAATTCAAATTGGAAAATCGTCTTTGCCATAAGTGTAAAACAGCTAAAGTCCGATATTTAATTGTTGTTTCTTAGAAACTAAGAAATATATCAAAAAACATGTTTAGTTGGAAAACAACGGACATAGCGACATGGTTTCAGTGGTGATATGATAATCTTTGGTTTCCAGCCTGCAAACCATCACGAAAAATAGTAAGGACTACCCTCGAAATCCAGCAAGCTAGCCTTCCACGGAGCCACCAGAGCGCATTACTTCCGGTGAGTAACCACGCAGGCGACCCATCCGCGCAGCCACCTTGGAATCCATCACAGAAACACGCACCGTCTGAACCAGGCTTTACTGTTTATGCATTCCAACTAATTTATATGGTTGAAACACTGCCCTTCGTGATCGGGTTAAGCGACCATGTAGTTGGTTAAACTATAAAACGTCTTTGATGTAGGTCTGCCTTACGGCCGAGCCCCTACCACGCTATAGCGGAGGACTGAGAAAAAATTGAAGCAGCAGAAAGGCGCCATTTGTTTGTTAGAAAACGCGCGGGATTTCAAAACCGCTATTTGAATACGTGTTGTATTGCGTATCCGAAAGCTAAATGTTTTTGTTTAAAGGAACAATACTTCCTTTGCGATATATCTTTAATAACGTGTGTCCCCTGTCAGCAGAGTTGCTAGGTTTTCTGCGAGGGAAATCGGGATATCAGAAGCTAACTTAAGACATTATATTTTTCATCACTTTATCAAAGAGGTTTATAGTTGTTTTCTGCAAAGTAGTATTCTCGTGCTTTTAATGTAATATTCGCCTCCCTGAGAAACACTGAAATACGCAAGACACGCAGTAGGCTACAGTGAATACTACAGGCTAATCGTTTTTTTCTTTTATTAACCATGAATATGTTTTAACCATTCGCTACTAAATTAACTTTGCAACTTTTCTTTTTCGGAACCGGTACTGCAACAGTACATCGACGATGAGTCCATGTTTAAACATAGTTCACTGCACTACATAACGCAGCAATTGTATGTGTCTGTTATTAGTGTAAAATACAATATTAAAACGCTCTTTTTTTTTTTTTTTTTTTGGTACTCAACGCACCTAAAATACACAATGTTGATTACTTGCGAGAACAGCAACTAGGTACCGAAACGGATTAATCAACAATGTGGTAGAACTAGGGGAACTATTATCTTGCGAGTAGAGTTACCTTACGGCAATCAGCTGGGTTACCTCACAGACTTACTAAATTTCCGCGGGTTACCTCTATGTTTACAATGTAACCATCTGAGTCAATATATAAATAAAAATATCGGATAATAGGAAATGCAGACTAACTTGTTTAAATTGCGTTCTAGGCTATTATCCCTCAAATCGGGATTTTTATCAATCTCGATCCGCTTTATCGGGATTCAACCAGGCTGTCAGACTTGCATCATTTTCATAGGAACTCCGAATGTGAATATTCATAACCAAGGTTAATAATGTCTACTTTTTAATTTAATCTGTAGGTTAAACTGTTGTATAAAATCAAAAAGCATTATTATTATTATTATTATTATTATTATTATTATTATTATTATTATTATTTATTATTATTATTATGGTAGTAGTAGTAGTAGTAGTAGTAGTAGTAGTAGTAGTAGTAGTAGTAGTAGTAGTAGTAGTAGTAGTAGTAGTAGTAGTAGTAGTAGTAGTAGTAGTAGTAGTAGTAGTAGTAGTAGTAGTAGTAGTAGTAGTAGTAGTAGTAGTAGTAGTAGTAGTAGTAGTATAAAAACTGTTTCATTAATCCGTAACTAAGACAAGAGTTACTTTCAATCAGGGATATTAAAAAATTAACTTTTTGTAGTTTATACAGTTTCTGTTGAGTTGTCCAAAGGAACGATGGTGTGAAAATTCCTTCCTCTAACAGGCTATGTGGCCTAATACTTGTTCTGGGAGATGAATTTGAAATGTGTTATGCCATTACTTAATGAGTGGTTAGTACATGCAGTATTAATGAACATGTTTCAGCTTTTAGGCTCTGAAATTTGTTTATATATTTTTTTTAAACAGGATCTATTTCTACCGTCCCGCGCCGTGGCGTGGTGGTCTAAGGCATACTGCCTAGGACTCGCATTACGGAATGCGCGCTGGTTCGAGTCCTCATGGGGAAGAAATTTTGTCATGAAATTTCGGCCAGTGTGTGGGACCGGTGCCCATCCAGAATCGTGCTGCACTTGGGGAGCTACGATAGGTAGCAAAATCCGGTTGCAAAAGCCAGCTGTAAAGGCTGGGGGGATCATCGTGCTAACCACACCATACCTCTATTCTGGTTGGATGATCGTCCACCTCTGCTTCGGCATGTGGGCGTGAGGCCAGCAGCCGGCTGGTCGGTCTAGGGCCTTCACGGACTGTAGCGCCACGGATTATTATTATTATTATTATTATTATTATTATTATTATTATTATTATTATTATTATTAATTCTGTATCTTCGAATTCGGCGAATAATTTTATTATTCATGTATGCACTGAAACAACAGCTGTTTGAAGAAAGGGAGTGGATGAAGGACAATATCAATGTATACGGTAATAACGTAGTTTGAGAGGTAACAACTGTCTTAGAAATGAGTTGAAACACTAAATGATTCATTGTAGGGTAGAAATTCTCTCTGCGGATTGCACCTATCCATTTTCGGTTAAGGGAATCTTTACTCAGAGGAAATCTGAAGCACAACCAGCCGTATAAGTACAATAGTTTGTCTTCTGTAACATAATACGGGCCAAAAATATTGTAGAAATTAAATATTAACTAATCAGTGAAATGTAACATTCCTTCCTTCTTTATCTTTACATCCTTGTTCATTGCTGCAATTAAAAAACAGCACACGAACGAACCTGTACTTATTCAGCTCAACCAAGCAAATGGCCGCCCGTCGGCTGTTCAATTTGGGAACATAACACTAGCGCCAGTGAGCGGTCTAGCGGTTATTTAGTAAGTCTATGCTTACGGCCTGTATTAGATCACGATGGCTGTGGCACAGTCTATTGTTCCTAGTACTCGCAGCGCTCCAAGCGGCTAGCAACTATCGCGAGAATTGCAAAAAATCATCCCAAGCTTCGTGACTGTATATAGTAGACTTTTTTTTTTTTTTTAAATTCGTCAACTTTTGGATACAGTATCGAAATCTTGGGTGATCTCCCGACTGTTCCTAATTACTTTTACTTATTGCTGAGAGGTAGTTCATTTATGATGCTGCACTCCCGTCATAACCAGGATGAACAGCATGAAAACAAATTTGACAGATAACTATGAGAAGAGGAACAAAGGTGTACGATGTCTTGTGTAGTACTGAGGGTTATAAGTTCCTAGTTTTGATACATACACATTTTGGTGGGAATGTGCCTGTATAGTAGACTGGTGCAACGTCTTTGAACGGTGCTTGCTTCCGAATTGGATTCCAAGATGGCTACCCTGCGTGCCCACCGTTGCTTACGAGATTATACAAGCTGGCGCATAGCGTCTAGAGCATAGACTTACTAAATAACCGCTAGACCGCTCACTGGCGCTAGTGTTATGCTCCCAAACTGAACTGCCGACGAGCGGCCATTTGCTTGGTTGAGCTGAATAAGTACAGGTTCGTTCGTGTGCTGTTTTTTAATTGCAGCAATGAACAAGGATGTAAAGATAAAGAAGGAAGGAATGTTACATTTCACTGATTAGTTAATCTTTAATTTCTACTACGATTTTTGCCCCGAATTATGTTACAGAAGACAAACTATTATACTTATATGACTGTTTGTGCTTCAGGTTTCCTCTGAGTAGAGATTCCCTTAACCGAAAGTGGTTAGGTGCTATTCGAAGAGAGAATTTCTACCCTACAATGAGCCACTCAGTGTGTTCAACTCATTTCGAAGATAGTTGTTACCTAACCTAACCTACGTTATTACAATATACATTGCTATTGTTCTTCACCCACTTCATATCCTTCATTTTCTTCAAACAGTTGATGTTTCAGTGCATACATGAATAATTAATAGCTGAATTTGAAGGTACAGAAACTGTATAAATTAGAAAACGTTAATTATTTAATTTGAATGATTGAAAGTGACTCTTGTCTTAGTTACGGATTAATGAAACAGTTTCTTATACTGCTGCTGCTGCTCCTGCTGCAACTGCTACTACTACTACTACTACTACTGCCACTGCCACTACTACCACCACTACTACCGCTACCACTACTGCTGCTGCTGCTTCTTTTAATTCCATACAGCAGTTTAACCTACGGCAAAAGTAAACATTAATTCTTGTATTAACCGTTGTTATGAATATTCACATTCAGAGTTCCTATGAAAATGATGCAAGCCTGACAGCCTAATTGAATCCCGATAAAGCGAGTCGAGATTGATAAAAAAAAAATCCCGATTTGAGCGATAACAGCCTACAACGTTATTTAAACAAGTTAGTCTGCATTTCCTATTATCCCATATTTTTATTTATTGAAATTTAGCATTGTAAACATAGAGGTAACCCGCGGAAATTTATAAGTCTGTGAGGTAACCCAGCTGATTGCCGTAAGACAACTCTACTCGCAAGATAATAGTTCCGCTAGTTCTACCTCTTTGTTGATTAATCCTTTTCGGTACTTAGTTACTGCTCTCGCAATTAATCACATTGTATATTTTAGGTGCGTTGAGTGGCAAAAAAGTTAGCGTTTTGATATGGTATTTTACAGTAATAACAGACACATACAATTCCTGCGTTTTATAGTTTAGTGAACTATGTTTAAACATGGATTTATCATCAGATATACTGTTGCAATACCGGTTCCGATAAAGAAGAGTTAATTTAGTAGCGAATGGTTAAAACATATTCGTGGTTAATAAAAGAGAAAACGATTAGCCTGTAGTATTCACTCTAGTGTGTCCTTCGTATTTTAGCGTTCCTCAAGGAGGCGAGTATTACATTATAAGCACGCGAACACTACTTTGCAGAAAACAACTATAAAGTGATGATCAGTCTAATGTCTTAAGTCAGCTTCTGATATCCCGATTTCTCTCGCAGAAAACGTAGCAACTATGCTGATAGCAGAAACACGGTATCAAAGGTAAATCGCAAAGGAAGTTTTGTTCCGTAAATAAAACCATTTAGCTTTCGGGTACGCAATACAACGCGTATTCAAATAGCGGTTTTGAAATCCCGCGCGTTTTCTACCAACAAATGGCGGCTTTAGGCTGCTTCAATTTGGGAACATATTTCTCACTTCTCCGCTACGGCGTGGTAGGGGCTCGGTCTAGAGCCCAACCATCAAAAGCTTCCACTTGAGTAAGTAGTTAGAATTTCACTCACCATGTGGCAGTAGTGTTACAGTTTTCGTATTAATAGAATCTTTTGGCGCTAGATGGCGGTAACACTAAAGCTGAAAATAGTGACTGTGCTTTTGTTCAAGTGCCCCTTATGTAATTTTACTTGTGGATGAACTAACGAGATAGAAAGAGAAGACTATAGAGTGGCCATGTTGTCCTGTACAGCGCTCTTTGCGGTGCCACCGCGAAATACGGCAGATCTGAGCTAAGCGCCCACCTTTGTAAAAATTCGTCTGCTTACAATGTTGTTTAACGGAGGTAAGGAGAATAAAAAAACGAAGAAAAAACATGTCTATTGTGTGTGCTGCATATAACTGCAATGTCAAAAGGAAAAAGACAACTGATATATCATATTTCATGTAAATTTTATGAAGTTAAGTCCATAGTTTTGTTAATTAGCAGCATTTTTTTCATGCATAAATGTGTAACAACGCCCGGCATAAACAAAATAAATGGTTCACTGGTAATGTACTTAAACTAAATACGGATAAAACCAATACAATTCCGTTTCAGACCCAGTGAAAAACAAATACAATACAATATTAAAACTGTATTTCGTCACCGGCATCCTTTATTTCTGCTCCTTCTGTCCTTACTGCTTATACAAGAAGACGATGAGCTGTAGCTTATAAGAAGTAGGCCTATTTCGAAGACAAACGATTAATCAAATAAATGGTTCACTAGTAATAAAGTTAAACTAAATACGGATAAAACCGCTACAATTCCGTTTCAAACCTAGTAATAGCAATCAAATATTAAAATTGTATTTCGACACTCGCATCCAAAATAACGCAAAACTCTGGGGTAGGTCGTATTGTTGTTAGTATTTTGACTGGAAGGACATGAAAGAACATAATTGAGCACCCACGTGCAATAATGGGGTAAGTATGAATATATTTCGTAACTACTTACCCCATTATTGTATGTGGGTGCTCAATTATACACTAATAATTATCTGTGGTGCCACAGCCCTTTAAAGGCTCAGACAGACCAGCCGGCTGTTGGCCTCACGTTCACATTTCGATAATAATTATACTTTACTGTAACAAAAAACTGAAAGCGTGTTTTGTCATGTTTCACCCACGTTACAAGCTTGGAGGTAAAGGTTGTTTACTACATATAGGGCCTACTTTCATTCTATATCTTATGGCATAGTAAATAGTTTTGCAACGTGTAGAGACTGGGAAAACAATTTAATAAAATCATCCGAATCATACTCGTTCATTTTATAGGCAATCTTGCAGGTCGCATTTGAAAGAACCTAGGAATATTAACATTTTCTTCAGTATATTTGCTAGGACTTCTTGTCATACTACATGACAATTTTGCTTAGGTTATTCTTTTAAGCATTCCTTCTAGGAATAGCTCAAGTGTTTTATATTTAGCGTACATAAGTTTAGATTAAGTTCCTAGCACGTATTTGACGAAATACTAGGTTTTTTCCACTTCAGTTTAACTGATTTATGCAAACGAAATTAAGACAGCTGACGATTCTAATGTCAGTTATCACCACGCCCACTTTGTTTTGGGCGCATAAGTTCACTACCGACGGTCGTTCAATTTTCTTCAAACATGGCGGCGCAATGACCACTCTATATCTTTCTCTTTCTAACTCGTTGGGATGAACAGAAGAATTATGTAATCATTTGCATACAGTACATTCTATTACAGTTGATAGAGAGACTGTAGAATTTCAAAATAGGGACCAGTATGATAAATGGAAGTGCAATATTGAAAAGGAGTCATTTTCCAAATATACTAATGTTAAAATTATTCAAATTTGAAAGGGTATACCCATGAATATACTTTTTACTTTCATGAAGAGCTGAGTTAGAAGGCAATCCATGAATTTTCCGCTCATGAAATGTAGCATGATATTTTGAATAAATATTTTGTCACAATAAGAACATTTAAACTTGTATTTACTCAAGTCAGTTTGTCTCAGTTTAGGAGCAATTTCGTTTACTGTCCAGGATGAGATCTATTTACATGCTTCCTAAGGTTATTATAATAATCATACTCCCTGTTGCACAGCTTGCAAACAAATTTTTCCCCACTACTTAACTGTTAACACCTCATTTTAACACGAATACAATAAAGTCCGGTTCAGACGGTGCGTGTTTCTGTGATGGATTCCAAGGTGGCTGCGCGGATGGGTCGCCTGCGTGGTCACTCACCGTTAATAATGCGCTCTGGTGGCTCCGTGGATGGCTAGCTTGCTGGATTTCGAGGGTAGGTTCCTTGCTATTTTTCCTGCGTGCTTCTGTGCTGGTTCAGTGTTACCAAAATAGTTGTTCTCCAACTAAATCTTTTTTATATATATATATTTCTTAGTTTATAAGGATAGAATAATCAAATATAGAACTTCAGTTGTTTTAAACTTCTTGTTTAATTGCTTTGCTGCAACATTTACTATTGTTAATGTAGAATTTTAGTTGTTTTCCACTTATGGTTAGTTTCTTATTTATCATGAGTGTTATCTAGACTGTTCTGGACCTTGGGAGCGAGAAAACAACAGTGTGGATCAACCTCGGGAAGGTTGCAGAAGCTATTTTAAGGGGAGAGGATGGTATTTTTGATGAAAAATTACTAAATTTTCAAAAAAGAAAAAATTCTTTAAAATACTCTGTGATATGTGTGGATCGCCATTTTTAAACTTCCTGCATTATGGATTTTTAAATCACTCGCCCACTTTTATTTTTGTTTCCGGTAAATTAAATTAAAAAAACATTGTTTTTTTCTTTAAAATACCCTTTGATATGTGTGGAATACAATGCATAACATTTTGTGGGTATTTGTGCTCTTATCGGATGTTGAGACGTCATTTTTAAACTTCCAGCGCTATGGATTTTTAAATCACACGCCCGCTTTTATTGGTTTCCAGTAACTTCATTTTTTTTGTTACATTGCCAGACAAAATGAATATAATTATTTCTGAACTATTAAAGATACATACATGATATTTAGAACACACATTCTTTAGACTATTAGGAAACTTTTCTCTGTAACAGAATTTTGTTAATTGATTTCATTTTAAAAATACGTGCGTTTGTTTGCAAGAAAGGAATTCAGAAAATTTTTATTAAATTTTAATTGTTTATTTTACCTACATAGGGACTAATATCAAAATTCTGTTACAGACAGTTTATAGAACATGCTTTTGCAAATACATTGCAAAAACTGTTTGAATCTATCTTTAAAAACGGTTTAGATATATCAGTTTTAGTACAATCCTGCATTGGGTATATATTTTTTTTCAAATTTGGGCCCCAAATAATTTTTTTTTTCAAAATATTTTTATTTGGTTGATTTGCCACAGGTATGAGCTCTCTACATACAAAAAATTAATAATTTACACCAAATAGGAAAGAAGATTTAAAAAATATCATCCTCTCCCCTTAAGAGAGCAAGTCGAAATTTTTTATTATGAATTCCTACGGTTGGACCAAAGATCAAGTCAGAACTTTAATTGAGGCGTACAGAGAAGAAACATGTTTATATGCTATACAAACAGCATTGTTAAGACATCTTGGCCCGTATTTCTACGCAGTAACCATTTTCGGCCCCACATTCTACTCTTTTTAATTTGATCCGTCTCCTCAGCGTTCAAAGTTAGCAAAATAGCAAAGGCTGCTAAACGTCTTCTTCGTACAGCTTCCATATTTGATGTTTACAAATCGTATCGCGCCAGCATCTCCAACTTCCAAACTGGGATCCAGCCAAAGAGTTTGTAATATTTCAAACTCTTTTGATCCAGCATGCAAGGCAGCTCTCTCCGTGTGAACGAAAACCATCACCACCACGGCACCCAGCCTGCTAGCCACCTTGGAATCCATCACAGAAACACGCACCGTCTGAACCAGGCTTAACTTTTAACTTGAACAAAAATACAGTCACTATTGTCAGCTTTAGTGTTACCGCCATCTAGCGCCAAAAGATTCTATTAATACGAAAACTGTAACACGACTGCCTCCTGGTGAGTGAAATTCTAACTACTTACTCAAGTGGAAGCTTTTGATGGTTGGGCTCTAGACGCAAGTCTTGAAATACGGGTCTGAAGTGGTTCCCTCGTAATGCCAATTCTGCCGCTCGGAGCGCTGATCCATCCTAAACATTCATAGTAGAACACTTAAATGACATTTGGGACATTTAAAGGACTCACCATTGGTTATTAAATGCTTCGTACAATATTTTATGGCTAATAGACGTAATTTCCAAACTTCTACGTCTCAATTATATTATAATAAAAGGCCGTCATTCTTGATATTAAAATATATTACATATAAACTAAGGTAGGCTACTACCTTTCTGTTGTTCAATTCATACACCGTACCTTTTCGGAAATATATTTTTTTTTTATTTTAGGTTATTTTACGACGCTTTATCAACAGCTTAGGTTATTTAGCGTCTGAATGAGATGAAGGTGATAATGCCATATTAAAAGATATTACATATAAACTAAGGTAGGCTACTACCTTTCTGTTGTTCAATTCATACACCGTACCTTTTCGGAAATATATTTTTTTTATTTTAGGTTATTTTACGACGCTTTATCAACAGCTTAGGTTATTTAGCGTCTGAATGAGATGAAGGTGATAATGCCGGTGAAATGAGTCCGGGGTCCACCACCGAAAGTTACCCAGCATTTGCTCATATTGGGTTGAGGGAAAACCCCGGAAAAAACCTCAACCAGGTAACTTGCCCCGACCGGGAATCGAACCCGGGCCTAATTGGTTTCGCGGCTAGACGCGCTAACCGTTATTCCACAGGCGTGGACTTTTGGAAATAATGAAAGAAACTTAATATATTTTACATGAACACTATAGTCTACCCTTTCCACGTATTCATTATTTTTATTATTATTATTATTATTATTATTATTATTATTCCAATGCATTAAGGTACTGTATTATATTCCATTTTCCTGACTTCATAATTTAATCATTTGTAAGTAGGCCTAACTTATCCCTTTCTTTTTTAAAAATATATTGACGTTGAAGCGTTGCGATTTTTACTAAAGCAAACAGCAGTCACAATACACGATTAGTACAAATATACGATTTTTCTTGCACAACTTGCAGTGGTGAAATACATATCTAATAGGCCTGCTGATTAACTACTTACAAATGGTTTTTAAGGAACCCGCAGGTTCATTGCCACCCTCACATGAGCCCACCACCATCGGTCCCTATCCTGAGCAAGATTCATCCAGTAGTGGGTAGTAATAGCAAATGCTATGATATTTTAGTGTGTGTAAACAGTTTTTAAATTAGACCATTTCCCAAAACATAAACAAATATCTCAGGAATCTCAGGGACAATATTTTTTAGAATTTGCCGCCCATAGGCGCATGCGCATCTGCTCTCCCTGATCCCCATTTCATTTATAGTAATGTCTGAATCTCGCTCCCTGAGCTGTTTTCTGTCGTCACTCATGACATGTCAATTTAATGAAAACAAAGTAAAATTTTCGGTACACCATGCAGTGGTAATTGTACTTTAACACAACGAATAATTGTAGTAATTATTATTTATTTATTTATTACTCGTAATGTCGTAATAATATTTGATTTGGCTTGGAGGATGAGGGGAGTACGTTACACTAAACTCAGCATGCTCAACATTAAAATCGCATTGCTGCGTGTGTTGTATCCTAAATAATGCAAATCTATATTCAGCAGTAATAATTAACCATTGTGGAATATTTCGCCACTATAAATGATGGTAAATCATACTCTTTTCCTCGACTAACACTACTGATTGCCTTAAGGCAAGACAAGCTAAGAACTATATTAATTTGATTTTGATGATGATGATGATAATAATAATAATAATAATAATAATAATAATAATAATAATAATAATAATAATAATAATAATGTCTGAAAGTAGCAGAACTGGTAGTTCACTTTCAGGACTTATAACAAATTAGAGGGAACGAAATCTGAAGGAAAAACACAGAACTGAAAACAACTTGCCAAAGTAAATGAATCATATGAACAATGTAGTTTGGAAGCAAAATTTTTAATTCAACAAATTCAGACTTTCGGGAAACATAACGATAATGTTTTTTAAAAGTCATTTTACTGTCTGATTTCACCTCATAAAGGAGCGATTTCGGACAGACATTGAAAAAGTATGAGTGTCCGAAATCACCCCGCTACATGGGGTGACACCAGACACTTTAAATTATTTAAAAAAAAATTATCTGATTACTATAAATATTAATTTCTTTGAAAAGTACATAACTAAAATATTTTCCCCACAATATACCATAATACTAAATCAAAATTTCGGTACACCATGAATAACCAGTTAAAAAGTATGCTAAATCCGTCCGATTTCACCTCATTTGCATTTGTATATCCTGAACTGAATAAATTATTGCGCTTCCTATTTACATTGTCAACTACCAACGAAGTTGTCTTCAATGAAGAGAATAAAAACATACCTTAAGTCAACAACGAACACTCAGAGACTGTGGAATTTGGCTGTTAACCACAGAAAAAGAAGAGAGTGAAAAACTTTTGAAGAATCTCGAATCCACAGTGAAAGCTTTTAGAGCTGTTGCATTGTGACAGATACACTTATAGCATGAGAGTTTATTCAAAATATATATTAGATATTTGTAAGAGTTGCAATTGATTTTCTCTTAATCTTATTTGTTATTTCCAGAATTTCGCATCTAATTGGTTCCAAAATTCGTTATGGCAATTGTCCTTTTTTTTACATAGGCATGTACTGTCCACCGGTTTTAGGAACCTAGAACTGCCACTGCTACGACTTAGTAAATTCAAAGTTTGGAAAGAGGTTTTTGCAAAAAGTATTTTGTTTTATAACAGTGATGGAAGTATACATTCGATCTGCTAATCCCATAGATGTAAATACAATGTTACATATGATTTTGTAGTGACTAAAACAATAAGGGAAGCAGGGACTGAATAAATTCATTTCCTTAAATGTTAGTCTCAGTTTAGACTAAACACACTTAAGGTCCACAATTACCCAGCAGTGGCCGGCCAATAAGAGTATTTTAAGTATTTGTAAGCATTTTGGACAAGACTGCTACTCATAAATAATCTCATTAGGACATTTTTAACTTTACTCACAGCAAAAAGTAACGGTAATTCAGGCTATAAATGCTGTAAAAAAACAAACTGCATATGAAGAGATCACCAAAGACCAAAAGTAAAAGTCACCGACTGGCTTTATCTAATTATCTCTGTTTCTCATAAGACAAGTGCTTGTTCAGGAACAACCTGCAAGTATTTATAAAAGTCATTATGTCAGAAGAAATGTTTCATATTCACCTTTACACACAAAACAGTTTAAGTTGTGTAAAAGGGAATGTTTTTGTTATTTTTATTTAAATTTTTCAGCCTTATTTCATTCAAACATTTTAAACTTAGGACCTATTTCGAAGCATCAGTCAGAGATGTGTACTTTCCTATTCGAGTAAACTATCCATGAGAATGTAACATGAAGATGCCTAATGATCAGATACAGCGACAAGACGTCACATCCCTTGGTTTATGGAGGAAGTGTAACAATGAGTTCAATGACTTCCATGCAACTGACATGCACCTAATGTTCAGTAGGTGGACTGAAAATCCATTGACTGCTAATGATATATTCACGTTTACGCAAGACACAACATTAAGACATCTGATAGCTAAAAGTACATTGAAAATATCCGACAGACTTATTTTCCTTCAAAGTAACAGTTCTCAAACATTGGTTAACAATTTTAGACAAGCCACCAGGAAAAAATACAAATAATAATAGCAGCTACTGCAACGGTAACATTCTAAAGAGAATGCTGCATTTAATAATGTTAATAAATTCAACATAACAGATAACAGTTCCACCAACCCAACAACAAGACAATTACGCAATGTCCCAACAATGTTTTGTTGTCATTGGGTTGGCGACACTACTATCTGTTGTTGTTGCATTTATTCACACTATTAAATCAGGTGTTCTTGTTGGGACACCCTTTAGACAGATAATTATTATTTTTTGTTCAGATTTACGATTTTCTGAACTTTAAGTTTTAAACCGTGCACAATACAAATCATCTTCATCATAATAACAGAAAATAAATATTGACAGCTTTGTAAAAATTCTAACGTTTACAACTAAGATAAGTAATTTAATACTTCTATTTTATATTTACCTCTTGATCTGACATAGGTAAGTGCTGAATAAAGCTATAAAAACACAAATTTAATAAACTATAGGGTTAGGAAAACAAATGCTGCAAATACTTATAACAAATTTTTGAACATCGCATTTCTTTCTTCGTAGCATCATGATTGGAAAATAGACCCACTGAAAGAGTTAACAATATACATGGAATCCTAGTCCATACGAAGAAACCTTTGGATTTGGAACACGTAACTATGTACACATAATTTTGCTCACATTTCATTTAGAAAACAAGTGTCGGTTCTCTGTTAGCATCAACATATAAAAATGATGTATTTGTAAGTCTTACAGTACAGTTTTCGATTCATATTTAGGAGATCTAGGTTTTCATTTATAAAACGTTATTTTTTGACAGATTCTCTTTGATAAATTTCTTCAGTCTAGAAAAATGCCCAATAATTATGTCTTCAAACTCTTTATATTTATAAATCATAATTATCATAGCACATCACTAAAATGTTCAAATTTCTATACTTGACAAAAGTAATTATATATGATATGATATATACAATCCCTTAAGCAATAACTCTCTTATACAAAATAAAACAGCGCCTGCACTCAGTATATGGCCATTTCTTTCCTTGAAACCGATTTAATTTTCTCCAAAGCCCATGTAAATATTCCCCCCCCCCCCCCTTTTGAATGGTCATCTCTGATTCCACAAATTTCACAGAGATTCACTTCTACTTGACAATCATCCATAGACTATTCTGAATCCCTAAGCAAGAATGAAGCACAGCTTAAAATGTTATAACAAACAGTTTCTAACAAATGCCACAGAATTGGAAGTGATACTTACACTGCCTGATCCAGCTCAAAGCTCAGTACTGCAATTGCACATGACATGAGGATACCAAAGATATATACAGGATGTCCTGTTATTGTACATTTTAATATGTGCATTGTGTTTTACATTTGAAAACAAAAATGTCACATGAACTGTCTATGTGGCTTAGTTACAGAGAAAAGGTATTAATGAAAGATGTCGTTCCTAACTACGTCAATGTTTGTTGTTTCATAGCAAATGTCCACCACTACAATCGCAGGATAGGCGTGCCCGTCTTTGCCATGAACTCTTTGATTTCCGAAAAGAGAGGAGAGTTCCGAATGCCAGCACACAATCCACAATTGATTGCCACAAGTGACCTCAGATTGGAATTTCCAGCATAAACCACACAGACCTTTTAGATGACTAAATAACCAAAAATCACGAAGTATGAGATTTCATGATCTTGCCGACCATGGAACAGGGCCATTTCTCTGAATTCATTGTCCTGGAAATTACATGTCCAGACATTTGGGATAATGTGCATGAATTCAGTTGTGTCTACCCACAATAAGACTCATGTCAGTACGTACCTCATTAGAATTCTTGCCATCTTCCATTGTAAGGAACTCTGTAACTAAGCTGTATAGGCTGTATTTTTTTTGTTTGTTTACAGGTGTGTAATATCATTCACATGTTTAAGGTACAGAAAAACCAGTCATCTGTATTATACTCTGTATAGGTGAGTTAGGCAGCATTACTGCTCGTTACCTAACTAGCTGAAACTGGTTTATTTCAGTTCTCAAAATTCTGTCCTTCAGCCTGGTTACTAGGTCACGCCTTGCTAGATGATATCTATGGCAGAAGAAATACTGTGGCACATCAAGAATGTTTGGAAAAATATTCAGCTAAGCAGAAAGTAGAAGTATGAAACTATGTTTAATGATTTTTACATAAAAAATGCAATCAAATTTTCTGCATTATATCTTTGTTCTCTTTAATTAAAAGTTAGCTTGTAAGTGCATACACTCAGTCATCATTCCATATATAAGACCAATTTCCATACTTCACTTTAATTCAACAGATCAGTAGCCATACGCCTGAACAATGTCTGGCAGTTGTTTAAGACGAACTGAACCATACAATGGTCAGACTATGTAACGTACAAGACAGGGAGTAAGAGTGGTGCTCACCACATCAGAGTTCCCTGCCTTCTACACACTATGCACACATTTTAAGATCAAAACCTAAAACACCACTACAATGAAATGTTTGATTTAGACTGTGTTCGTTGACCTCAACACATTCCTGAAATGGAATGGATAATATATAAATTAATTTACAATTCCTCCAACAATCAGTATATCTGTATACAGAAATATATGCTTATAATATTATTCTTGTGTTCCTTTACACATGTATCACATACACATACAAGGTCCTACATTCATTTTGAACTTCATTTATGTCCACGGTCACTCTGTGCACACTATTTTCTACACATTTGGTTTTCTACCTCTCGGCTAACAAACCCGTAAAAATTTCGTTTGTCTAACAAATATGATAATTGATTATCACAATGATATATCCATGGTTGCCAGGTATCCCAATTTAGGTGGGATTCTCCTGATTTTCCTGGTGAAAACCCGAATCCTGATTAAAGCCAATTGGGATTGGTAAAAATTCCGATTTTACAGATATTAGAGCACATTTAAACAAATTAGCCTCTATTTCTAATTCCCCAATATTTATATTTATGTATTCACTCAAATGGCGACACTGTATAAGAAATGACTCAGACGATGTCAATAAGATGATGCTACTTGCAAGACGATACTTTCTACTGCAGTGTTGGTTAATCTGTTTCAATATCTGTCACTGTTCTCTGCTTTCAGTGGCAAAATGATACACCAATGACATTGTACGTGTTTTATAGTTCAGTGAACTATTTTTAAACATGGATTCGTCAGATAGTGAAACTACTGCAGTACTGGCTCCAAAAAAGAAACAAGAGTTGCAAAGTAAATTTAACAGTGAACGGTTAAAACATGTTTGTGGCTAATAAAGGGAGAGCTGATTACAGCGCTTACTGTACTGTGTGTCCTCGTATTTTAGTGTTTCTCAAGGAGCGAAAATGACATTAAAAAGCACGCGAACACTGCAAAACAGAAAAGTTCAATTCTACAGTCAGTTTCGAAACTGCAGAAGAAAGTAAGCTGTTATTGTACCGATCGTAGAGTGTAGCGATATCTGCCGACGCATCATTCAGGTCATAGTTATGTTTCTGGAGACTGTTCAGCTATTTATTTCCATACTCCAAAATTTTTAGAAATACACAGACGCAGACGCACAAAGACAACAAAAATGGTTCCTTGTGTACTTGATTCGAACTCAGCTGGACAACTCTCTATATTCTTATGTGTCTCCTGGTAGTGCGTTATTTTCCTTGCTAAGAAAGTGTTTGCACAAAAATTCTGTCATTTTATAGTAGTGAACGGCCTGCTTCAATTGTAGGAGGAATAAAAGAACAAGTTTGAACACGGCATCTTTTCCACTGAAGAGTGTGCCTCAGATAATAAAAGTGTTCTTGTTAAGCTGACTTGAACGCAGTAGCTTGTAACTGCTGCCTGTCAAACAAAGTCAGAAAGCAGGCAGCTA
Source organism: Periplaneta americana (assembly GCA_025594305.2). NCBI lineage: Eukaryota > Metazoa > Arthropoda > Insecta > Blattodea > Blattidae > Periplaneta > Periplaneta americana. The sequence continues at coordinate 1,859,786 of JAJSOF020000039.1, forward strand.
ATGCTCCTCGAAATGACATAAAAATATACAAAAAGAGTAACAAAACTAAAATAGTTTTTTTTTTCTTTTGCTTGGATGGACATTGGGAGTGTCAGTAAATAGTGAAACACGTACCAACTTGGTGGTTATTTCTCGTTCTGTGATAAACTTTAAACCAATGAAGTCATACAGGAACACATAGGCTACCCAAGATGATTAGGGACTTTTTTGAGGAAGAGTTATCTTTGACTTAGGGGTTGGTAGTGGACACTGGTGGTTACTTAGCCTCTAAACTGCAATCTAATGAAACACTGACTTGTTTGACATTATGATCCTTCAAAGCCTCTCTGCAGCAAAAAGAGGAAAAGTCAATGGCGTCTAAATGAAGACCAAACTAAAATGAGAAGGGCTGCTTGCTTGCAGCATGCTACAGACTGCCTTAACACTTTGTGCAACGCTTTCACTGCTCGACAAACAGAGTCCATCTCTAAAATTCTTGGAAATAGCTTCTCGATACAAACTTAGAATTAACAAAGATGGAGGAATGTGTGAAATTAAACACATTTCTGAGGGAAGAAGAGGAGTTTTTCTGTCAACTAAAGCCCGATGAAAAGTGGGTCAAATTTTTTCATCTCTCTGGAAATTGTGAGAAACTGTTTAAGGTTGTGTGCTTCATGTTTTCTATAAGAAACAGTGTGTCAATGGTATAGCTAAAATAATGATGAAGATATACATGCTTAAAGTTTCGTTGACTAAGATAAGACTAACTTCTTTGTTTCATCTCTATGTCTTTTTTTCGTTTAAAAATTATTATAATGTTGTGATTATGATTTTACTTTTTATCATCTTAAAGTAAACTTATTATCACAGTGTAGTATACACAGTCGCGAAGCTCAATACGTAGTAAATATGCAAACATTAGATAGTTGCTCACCACTAGGATCGCTAATATCGCCTCATTACAGACAATGCAAAATAGTACCGTCACAGTCTATTGTTTCTAGCACCCTCAAAACTCAAGCTTCGTGACTGTATATAGTAGACTGTGCTATTATTGTGTGCACGGCCACTTGCCTTTAAAAAAGTGATTACAAATCGTACGATAAAATCTTTATAAATTTTTAACTTATAGCCACGTCACGCTATTTCTGGTGTGGCTCCTCCTCTTTGTTCATATCAAGTTGGCAGCATTGTTGCACATTCTATATATCTGCTTGCCACCAAGTAGGACAGTATATTAATTAACAGCTGTTTACTAAATGTGGCTGCATAACGTCATCAGCGGCCAATGACAAGATGCGTACATTTAAATGTAACCAAGCTGCAACATGACTGGCTGCCGAAAATAACAGCAGTGTGGCTATAGCTTCTGATATCCTGACAACCATGGCTACAAGCCTAAAACTCAACATCATGTTTAAATATACAAGTGAACAAGCAAGGGAGTGCTGATGATCTAAATGATCTCCTCTCGCATTCTATAAACAAGTTCGATCAGCCAATAACTTCAACAGTGACGGCTTTATTAACAAGTTTAGTACAGAAGATAATGCACTATTATAAAAAACATACATGTTTCTACACGTGAAAAATAAAATGTTTAAGATAAAGAAATGTAAATGCCTTTAGTCAACAACTAACTAATCACGTCTCAAGGCAAACAAGACCATAAAATGGCCACCTACTTAAATATCCTGTATGGTGTTCTTATGAATGATACATGTGGAATGTTTATTGCTAGTATTGCAATAAAAGGCTACTCAGAATCAGTGAGACACTGACATGGCAACAACAGAGGAGTATTCTGTCTCACAGCTTCTTCAGCTATCACAAATTTCACAGGAATTGACCCCTATTCCGTTCTGTGAGAAACCTTTGGCTACATAAGCTATGGAAGGATATACAAACATTTTCGACTGAAAAATTATTACTAAATGAAACCCAAGATCTCTTGAATGTGATGGAGGGTCATGAAACTTCCTCTGAATAACATATTTTTTAGAAAGTAAAATGAGTTATTTATGTTGATGATGATGATGATGATGACGATAACAACTATTGTGTGATCGCGTTTAAAAGGAAGATCTTTATTACAAGTGCAATACAATAACGACTTATGATACAGACAATATTTGTTCCAGACCCTTCTGAAATATATATCACATATCTGGGTTTCAGTCCGAATATAACATTAATCAGCGGTCTCGACTTCCAAATTCATTATTTACAAACTGAAACTTCACTTTTGAAATAAAAACTTTCTTTACAGATTTCAATCCCATGTGAAGTTCCAAAATCGCTATTTGATTAATCAGTTCTCTGAAGAAACCTAGCATGTCATCAAATGCTTGTATAACAACTATTTTGCTGTACAGACATCTAACTCACTGCAGCAGTACATTGCTCTCGTCCTTGTCTTGCAGTGACAGTTCCGGCTGTTTCTTTGAATTTCTCTTGGCACTGCTGGAGCGAGGGAAGAGTTTGCGTGCAGAGGAACGGACAAATGAGGGCAGCATGAGCTTGTCGTGCCGACGTGACGATGTCTTGTTACCGGTCCTGTGGTTGAACAATAAGCAAACCCATTTCACGCACATTACCTTTCCACCTAAAGATCCTCCACAAGGAAGCCTTAGGATTTCTTTCTAAGAAAAACATTTGCAATACTGTCTCACGGTTAAAGCTAACAGGTTCAATTGTTATAGCAGAATGACTATTTTCTAAGCACGCACGCACGCACGCACACACACACACACACACACACACACACACACACACACACACACACACACACACACACACACACACACACAGATGATGATGATGTTTGTTGTTGTTTTCTAATGCCAGGCGTTTGACAAAGTCATTTGACCTCTTGCACTCCAATATTTTTCAAAGATATTATCATGCTCAGCACAGATTTTGAGGTGTTCCGAATCCATTTCTTGGTTTGAGTTGCATATGGGCAGTTAGGGGACTGATATATTCCAATTCTATGCAGGTGTTTGGCCAAACAATCATGGCCTGTTGCCAACCTAAATGCAGCTATAGACGATTTTCGTGGTAAATCGGGAATTAACTGTGGATTATGATGCAGAGAGTTCCATTCTTTCTCTTGAGATTGTGTTATAAAATTTTGTTTGTTGAAGTCTAAGTACGTAGATTTAATAAATCTTTTCACAGAGTAATACGTAGATTTAATAACAGGTCTGTAAGTAGCAGTGCTGCCCTTCTTTGCTAAAGCATCAGCATTCTCTTTTCCCAGGGTTCCACAATGGAATGGTATCCATTGGAATACAATTCTTTTATTGAGTGATATTAATTGAGAGAACTGTTTGAGATGAAGTTGCACACAGGTGTAATATGACTCATACCGCATAATTTTGCCACCATTTTACTTTTATCATATGAAAGACATTTTTGTAAAAGGTGCAAAGCTTCTCTGAAGATTCAGGTATCACAGATAATGTAGCAGAAATTTTGATTCACCTAACCTCAATGGACAGGTTCTGATTTCCTTTGGAATAACGAATTTTAGCATGGAGATAAACACACGCAGTATACAAGGTTAGTAGAGAATCTAGGGGCATGAAAGCAGATAATCGTCTATAGAAAGTATCCAAAATGCTGGCCATTTGCCATTGCACATCCTTGACAACAGCAAACCCACGATGTGCGAACTCGAACATTTACATGGTTCATGAGAAAGTTTCTGCAGTTAGGGTTGCAATATGTCCCAGATTTTCCAGGACCATGCCAGAATCGTGATCTGTATCTCAAAATTTCGAAAATAATTCTGAGGATGCATAAATGTCCGGTTTCCAGCAAAAAAAGAAAGAAAAGAAAAAATAATGCATTTAATTTCTTTCCACATGATTTTATTCTCTTCAATTTATGGGTATGGTAGCTCAAAAGAGTTACAAATAAAGTACATACAACATTGGATTTAAGCTCGCGATCAACTAGGTTCATGTTGAATGAAACAGGAATACCTACAACATTGGATTACTTCAGCAAATGCGTCATTCAAGGAAGTACTAACATGCATGGACCCAGATGATGAAAACGCAGCAGTAACATCTCAGTAATATGAGTTTTTTTTTTTCTTATTTATAACATTGTAACTCTTTTGGTTCCAAGTATTTTGTTTTAAAGTTTTAGGTTATTTTATATGTATTACATTGTCTAATGCAAGGAAGTTAATGCATTTTTGCTCCCTTTTTATTTCGCACATTTTAAAGAGAAAAGTAGAGTGTTCCAGATTTTCGCTTTTTAAATATAGCAACCCAAACAGCAATAACGAGAATACAGTAAATGAGCTCATCTTCAGTAGCTCTGCACAGATAGTGTCTACGGCGGCAAAGTAATTGGTCAAAATTTCCAACCCAGCACATGGAAACCTCTAGCTTGATCAAGAGTAAACGACATGTTTATGCCACTCTGCAAGATATTATATCCTACAGTTCATTTTGTAAAAAGTTAAACATTGGAGGAGGTAAAAGTTAAGCATGCCTACAATAATCCAAAGCCCACATGTTCACAGAGAGCTGTCAGTAGGCTGTATGTATGAGTTATTAATAGTTTGGCGCCATGCCTCATCCTGGAAAGTCTTGATCAACTTCCATGCAATATTTGGAGTGCTGTGCAGTAACATCCATGGCAAGGCACTCATGTACATCTAATTGAAGGCAATAAAAGTTTTCCTCTTAGGTGTCCAAAAGTTCCTGGTAGATTCTGAGGGGCTGTGTAGAATTTACATGGGCTTTACTATAAACGAATATTATATCAGTCCATTTATAGAAAACTCCATTACAGAAATTACAGAAAGTGATGGTTTCTCTAGATTGACGTCCACTGATCAAATAAAGAGAATGAACTACTTGATACTAGGACTTGCCTCCCCAGGGTGTGAGGTTGACTTTGATTGCATATGACGGCAGCTAAAAGTACAGTAGGAAAAGTAAGTGAATGATGTCAACAAAATATATGAGTATACAGCTGTAATTAAAATATATGTGTTACAAAAGGTCAATTTTCAGCAAAAAAAACACTGGGTAAATAAAAAATTCCATAATCACTTCTCATTCCGTAGGGCAAAGGCACTCAATGCTCTTACAACGTGTGTGTGTGTGTGTTCATGCATGTGCTGCCATTGTTTTATTGTACATTCAGATAACATTGTTTTGAACACACCCATGAACTAAAATTTCTTTATTTCCAGTTATTTTGTTACTATTGCATTCTCAAAATTTGTCCTGAAGTAAGTATTTTGAAAACATTACACACTGGTTCATGTTAAAGTTTTTTGTTATGAGAGGTTCACAAGTATGATGATGTTTACTACCTCTACTAAATGCTAAGAACATAACATGTCGTACTTTTCTCAACAAATATGTAGCTTACCTGGACATCGCCACACTGTGACCTCACTCTCCTCCGGGCTCACACGACTGTCGATCTAAACGTGTCCTCATCAGACGTTCAGGATGTGAATACGCCAACTGGGAGAAGTCTCTTACAACATCATTAAACGTGTCATCTCCTGATGAACCAAGTTCTGATGCCTTCATCTGCTCATTTAAAAGGCCCAATCGCAGCCTGCACACGAAAACAGTAACACAAGACTGTACTACGACACAACAAGTTGTTCTCATCTCATCCAACAATGTCAAATATTAAGTATTCTAAAACTGCCTGTTCTGTGAAACATGTGCCATGAGAGTCTCACACAATTACTATCAGGAAAAGACGAAACAATGCACTATCATTCCCTTCTGAACCAGCAATGAGATTATACATAGGGCTGGGACTTCTACTTCGCCATTTAGAGCAATGATAAAGAATCATTGCATTGGGGTTATTACATTTGAATTTCAATTTACATATTTTGACACAATGCTTATGATTTCACATAAACTGCACATTTAAACGCTGCCTGCCTGGCTCTCTATCTGTCTGTTTACCAACCTACCTCACACGGCTTAATTATTTCTTTGCTGTGGTGTCAGACAACTGGCTTTTGAGAGTGAGAGAGCCGCAAATGTAACAAAACACGTTAAGGTCACTTGCACATGATCTTCATAATGAAGGCGCCATCATTAGACTGATTTGAAATAATCTGATAATACTTACACATATAAATTTCACTTCAAAATTATCATCATATGACTGTAATGCTTCTGTGTGCTTTTAGACAACTTTAGAAGTGTCGATTGTTTCACAATTGATCGTGTTCAATTACTTTATGATAGATTATATCAATTGCAGTATAAGATTACGCTCAAAATTTAAATATAACAAACTTAAGGAATTACATAAAAACTGTGGGTGTTCGACGAAAACGGATTTCATTTTTGCAGAGAGCATGAAAAAATCATTGAAAATGTCTCTTCTTCATGTAAAGCACCAAAACATGGCAACCCTGTGTAAGAAGTGAACAGAAATGGACATTTAGCAAATGCTATAGTGTACAGATTATGGATATTTAATTTCAGCAATGTGTCTGGTTTTTATGGCTCACCTTGTATGTGGAGAACATGACATGGTTACATACCCATAAATCGAAATTTAAACTTAGAAACTCTTGTTTTTGCACATGATTTGGCCTTATTAGCCACTTTTGAGGATGATTTACAGAAATCAATAATTTACAATTTAAAATTAATGGCAGACAAATACTTCAAGAAAATATCAACTGATAAAACAAAAGTAATGGCTTTCTGTGACATTTGGAAACAGCCGGCTCCAGAAAGTGAGGAATGAAGACATCCTACAAGAAGTAGAATATATTCATCTCTATGCACTTTTCAAAACATACAAAGGTGAGCCTGCCTGGAAAGAAATAAAAAATAGGTTGCAGCCGCCAAATTACTCTTCAAGGAACGACCACTCATATAAATTGAGGGAAAGAAGGCAGAGGACGGACACTGGAAAGTTTTCTTTCCTCAATCGTACTATCAGGGACTGGAATGCTTTACCTGCAGACTTACTAAAGGCTTTAGCAACAACCAAAAATGTATTTAAAAATAGGCTTAAGGACCTTACTAATAGACGGTAATTATACACAGTACTTAAAGGGTGTAAATGATATGTTGTTATTGAAGTGTTGTATCAGTGAAGAATTATGTTGTGTCAGTGAAGTGTGTTGTATCAGTGAAGAAGTATGTCGTGTCAGTGAAGTGTGCTGTGTAAGTGAAACGTGTTCCTGTCAGTGAAGCTGTATAGGTTATAGTGGCAGTGCAAAGTATTTGAACAGTGAAATGTTTTTGAAGTGTTAGTGAAATCAGGATAGAATCAGTGAAATGTGTTGTAGTTCCAGTGCAGTGAGTGAGTTGACAGCGAAATGAGTGTAATGTTGAAAGGTACTTGTGCAGATATGAACATATCATACTCGTGGGTTTTAGTTCGATCTTAGTTTTAAGATACAAATTAGAATATTTCAAATGTTATTTTAAGTGATCGTTTCATTTAATTTAGTATATTCCCTGTTGTTATTATTATTATTATTAGTATTATCATTAATTGTATTTTTAATTAATAAGTTTATTATTGTCATTATTGAGTGTAATTAGTTACCACTGCCACCGGGTATATACCCATTGCAGTGTGAATAAATACATACATACATCAAGATAACATATCCACTGACTGTCCAGAACACGTATCTCTAGAATGATCTTGAATTATAAGCCTTGAGGCAATAGATCATAAGAATGTCCTGTGAAGAGCTGGGTAGATCACAACAGTTCTTATACGACTATAAGTACTATTGGAAATCTGAAATGAAGCTTGCCAGTATGCGAGACGGACAAGATTATTATTAGAAATGAATGAATCATCTACAAGTTCATTATTAGTCAAAGCAATATAAAATCTGAAGAATAATTGCAAGGAGATATGTTTTTTTTTGTTTCTGCACCCTATAAAGCATATTCAAACTTTCAATTTCATAATCACATTTTTATGGCCTAATTTTCTGAAAGAATATCATGTCTAAGTATGCAAGGATTAACATGAATATTTAAAATGTTTAACTGATTTTGAAACTTCAGGCAGCTGCACCCTTTTTTTTTTTTCCCTCAGAAGAGAGCCCGCAGACAAGCACTGCAGCCTTAGGCTTATTGTGCAACCTCCTTATATTGGAATGATTCTTGAAGTCCATTTAGGATCGCTATTCAAGCACATGATTCACTGTATCATTGCATCGATTCAGCCACAGCACCCAGACCTGATCCTCAGCCTCCAGTGATGTTGTCCTGCGGCCTCCTCAGATTGGTGACATCTGTTCGTAATTCATGTGCTTGAATCTGCTGCATCCTCAACCAGAAGAACATGTCACAACTCACCAAGGCACCATCTGTCCGAAGAAGCTGCACTACCCCGGTCACCAACTTACTTACTTACTTATTGGCTTTTAAGGAACCCGGAGGTTCATTGCCGCCCTCACATAAGCCTGCCATTGGTCCCTATACTGAGCAAGATTAATCCATTCTCTACCATCATATCCCACCTACCTCAAATCCATTTTAATATCATCTTCCCATCTACGTCTCAGTCTCCCCAAAGGTCTTTTTCCCTCCGGCCTCCCAACTAACACTCTATATGCATTTCTGGATTCGCCCATACATGCTACATGCCCTGCCCATCTCAAACGTCAGGATTTAATGTTCCTAATTATGTCAGGTGAAGAATATAATGCGTGCAGTTCTGTGTTGTGTAACTTTCTCCATTTTCCTGTAACTTCACCCCTCTTAGCCCCAAATATTTTCCTAAGCACCTTATTCTCAAACACCCTTAACCTATTTTCCTCTCTCAAAGTGAGACTCCAAGTTTCACAACCATAAAGAACAACCGGTAATATAACTGTTTTATAAATTCTAACTTTCAGATTTTTTGACAGCAGACTGGATGATAAAAGCTTCTCAACCGAATAATAACAGGCATTTCCCATATTTATTCTGTGTTTAATTTCCTCCCGAGTATCATTTATATTTGTTACTGTTGCTCCCAGGTATTTGAATTTTTCCACCTCTTCAAAAGCTAAATTTCCAATTTTTATATGTCTATTTCGTACAATATTCTCGTCACAAGACATAATCATATACTTTGTCTTTTCGGGATTTACTTCCAAATTTATCTCTTTACTTGCTTCCAGTAAAATTCCCGTGTTTTCCCTAATTGTTTGTGGATTTTCTCCTAACATATTCACGTCATCCGCATAGACAAGAAGCTGATGTAACCCGTTCAATTCCAAACCCTCTCTGTTATCCTGGACTTTCCTAATGGCATACTCTAGAGCAAAGTTAAAAAGTAAAGGTGATGGTGCATCTCCTTGCTTCAGCCCACAGTGAATTTGAAACGCATCTGACAGAAACTGACCTATACGGGCTCTGCTGTACATTTCACTGAGACACATTTTAATTAATCGAATTAGTATCTTGGGAATACCAAATTCAACCCCGGTCATCAACAGTCCACTTAAAAGCCCCTGCGGCTCTGCAACTCCTGCAGACAGATGCCGCCTATAAGAAGATCCTGGAACTACATCCGCCATGTCCTCCTGGTCCACTTACAACTATTAATGGAATGATACTAATGAAGGCGAAAGGAGTCCGAGCTCCAACGCCGAAAGTTACCCAGCAATTCTGCTTCGAGTGGTCGAGGGAAAACCTCAGAAAAAAAACCCCCAACCAGGATTTGAACCCGGGCCCCCCCTCATTTCACGGCTCACAATTTCTTAAAATATATCATATCTTTCTTTATCTCCATTTTTTTGCAAATCGGAAAGTAAAATAAATGAATATGGTGCAAACTCAATGTCCATTTATGGAAAATCCCATGACACAGAGCTTAGGCCTACTTACAACGTAACAATATCTGCATTTGCTTCTTTGACTGCAATGGCCAGAGGTTCCGTTCCTTCAGAATCTTTGAGATGCTGATTGGCTCTGTGCTTTAAGAGGAGACACACCTGTGCAGTGTGACCTACAACAAAGTCAACATTCATAATTAATAACTTCCAAAATCTTTTTAAAAACACACAGTGGATTTTGAAGGCGCAGAGACGATATATATTCCATTGTATGCCAAATCTGTCATAGCACTTAAGACTGTTGAATTATCACAGTGTTTCACTCATAGGATTAAACTACATGGAATCCTACTACACACAACACGCATAACTCATTTTTTAAGAAAAGTGGACAAAGCTGGTTCTTTCCTTGTACCCTTCTCTGTTCTGTCCCTTTCTCCTGCTTCTGTCTGGAATCTCTGTCCTACCCTTTCCTCAACTGCAATGTATTTTGTCTGTCTAACCATAACAATCAGGATTTGTGCAGGTCTGTAAGCAGTGTAATCCACATGCTCTTGGGCAATTTTCCACGCATAATTGTATAATTTATAAAATAAATATATTAATTATACAAATAAATACATAAATACGTAAGTACATAAATAAATCAATGAATTTCAAGTGATGTTTTAATATAACATGACAGACAACGATTCACAGTCACACTGACATGCTGGATATTGCTCACTAAATATCGAAAATAAATTAAAATTAATGTTTGCTCAATTACATATTGCTGCCTACGTGTGTATTTGTAAATGAATAAATAATATCATAATAAGACTATAATGAGCATATTGGTTTCCCTAACCTAACGTTTTCAAATTGCAACAAACATATAAATATATAGATTATGAACTTTCTTTCTGCAAATCAAGATTTCAGTATAACTCCCTGTAAAGTTGATTTGAATAATTTCGAGGGAAAAATTGTTCACTGTTCGTTAACAGAAAACCACAATTTAAGTCACACGGAGTTAGTGTGCACTTGAAGTTGGTTGCTTGACGGTTGTCAGCCCACTTTGAGGTCTGTGGATATAGAGGGAAAAATTGGATCGGTGTCGGTTAGAGTTCCCGGGTAGCTCAGTGGTAGAGCGTTGGTACGTTAAACCAAAGGTCCCGGGTTCGATACCCGGCTCCGGAACAATTTTTCCCTCGAAATTATTCAACTTTCTTTCTTATGAACAGAGAAAAATTTCAACACATATGGGCATAATTATAATACGAGAAGAAACATAATATTTCATTTCACAGAATCCAAAAGTTCAATGGCTGCTGGTATGAAACATGGCTTCAACTGTGGCTTAAAACTGTTAATTTCTCAGTAACCTGTTTTAGCTAACAAAAGTGCGATTATATTTAAAATGAAAATTAAAGAAATTATATTAAGGCAACTTAACACAGGGTTAGATACTTAATTGCCTAATATTAGGCTCATATATTTGTGAATATAGGTTATAAATTTGCTTTTTATCATATAGACTCTTGTTTTTGTAATCTGTGTCATTTTATTGCTTACATTAATTGTTTATTTCGTCTTCTTCTTCCAGATTATCTGCAGTGCGTTTTGAACTCCTGACCACGAGCGTTTGCTCATACGGGAATAAATTCTTTAATTTATATTTCTGTTTTGTTTAAATATTTGACATGTTCATTCTTCATTTCTATATGTCGTCACAAAGACTAAGAAAATTAATGAGAAATGAATGATAAAAATGCAAAGTAATAAAAGAACAACCAACCACAATAAAAGTAACCAATATTCTCATTACCTAGTTCTGTTGCTAAATGTAGAGGTGTCTTCCCATCTGAATCCTGTGCATTAATTTTGGCACCATTTAAAAGGAGGAATTCAACAGCCATCACAGATCCCTGTAAAATTATAATCACGTAAATATCTACATACCCTAATTCGAGAAGAAGAAGAACAAAAAGAAAAAGAAGAAGAAGATAAGCTCAATACTGTGCTGTACCCACTTACTAGTATTCCTTACTTGGATTTCTTTTGTATGTACAGACCCAGGAGCAAAATTTGGAAAATTCAAGTAGTCCAAATTTTGTTTCTGGGTCTATACATAAGTGTGCACATGACAGAGTAGAATGGAGGAAGCTCAGAAACCACCTGAGATTTGAAGCATCACGTATGTAAATGTTAATATCTGAACCATATCAGGTGAAACGAGCGTTGAGCGACTTCCGCCGATTTTGGAATAGACACAGACGCACTTGAACTGCCAACATAGAAAACAAAAAATCACACTCAATCGCTTTCACTTTCATCTTCACGGGATAATAAAAGCCTAAACTAACCTAACTTAACCTAAGTGCGTCGGTGTCTTCCAAAATCGGCGGAAGTCGCTCAATGCTCGTTTAACCCCATATCATATTATGGAACTCCTTGCATTCACAATGTCTTAAATTAACTTTCCCCCTGCTTTCCTTATATTTCAGCAACACATAATTACAACAGAACCACGAAATTTCAATACAAAATCTGAAACTGTATGGAGCTTTAAGTCGAGGCTGAAGAACTTCAAATTAGAACACAGTCCAACCTCTGGCCAATCCAGATTTACAACCTTAACAATGCTAACTACAGTATAATAGTAATAATGAAATAATGCTAGTTTTAATAATAAAAATAATATTAATTAATATCGCAACCACTCTCCTACAGAAATAAAACGTCGGTTTCTTGGTAAAAGTGACCAAGTCCAAAAAGCAAAATTGTTGGGAAAAAGGCATTTAAAGGTTTAATGATACATCCAAAGATAACTGTACTTTTTCAGATGTTAATAATTAGTTATTTTGATGGTAAATGTGCTATATTATTAGTTTTTAATATAAAATTATGTCTTAAATTTTCATAATGCTTGGAAACCTTCAATGTGACTTGGTCACTTTTACTAAGAAACCGACGAAAAATAAAACTAGCACTGTGACATATTCAATAGTATAATGTTCCCCTTCAACAAGCAACAGTGACTGTGGATAGAATCTAAGCTGTGTAGTGGGCATGAATCAGTGAGACAGTGACAAGTGAACGTGTAAGGCGACTGTGCTGTGGAACTAAGGAAGTGTCCTACAGAACTAAGCCAGAAAATGTAAGTTTTACAGGACAACAAAAGTAAGATTTGAAAAATTATGTAATTCAAGTGCTTGACCTATTTTTAAAGTTATAATCATCATATTAATCCTTATTCTTTATTTTTTGTCACTTGAACAACGTTTATTTATTTAATTTAGTGCCCAGACACTTGATACATGTTAATTTGTCCACAAACTTCCTAATGCAAATCATCTATTGTCTTATGATGAGAGGTTGTAAGGCGCAGCATGTACAGTCCAGGCCACAACACTACTCCCATGTTTGCACAAAACCCAAACTGATGAAGGCAGGATGTAGATGAGCAGTGTGACCAGTGGGGATACGAAATTCTGCAACTGATTCATTGCACGGATGGTTTGGGATAGCTTCGGGTGTCAGTACTGAACTCCACTTATTTTTTTCAGAGACAGTTTTGTGATGTTGAGTTTCTTCTTTGAATTTTCTCTTGATGTAGAGGTTGGCTGAGTTAAACAATATTTCGTGATTAGACGCAGTTACTACTATCTGAGTTCCTTTCTCTGCCAAGACATCAGCTGCTTCATTTCCAGCAACTCCACAATGCAAAGCAATCCACTGAAAGCTAGGCTACTTGCTTCTGGTTATGCTATAATTCCCTAGGAGGCTGCATATAGGGTTGGGTGAGGCTATGACTTGTGAAGCTACTTGTGAGAACTGCATGTTTAGTTCTACAGCTTCCACTTCTCCCAGTGTGTGACAGACTGCTGTGTACTTCTACTCCAACTTCACTATTTCTCCCAAGCTGAGATCCATCTGTGTGTATGTATTGTGGAGTAATGCCAATCCTACACGCAGTGTAACTCCACTCTTGCTCGCACAAAACAACACAATGACACACTACTGACTACATTACAGTAAAACATTCTATCAACTTTTAAAATATAAACCAACAGTCTCAACTTATACAACACACCCATACAGAGCTAGTCTCAAACTATCTGGTATTTTCAGCCACAGTATAATGTGGTGACAATGATGTCATCTGTTTAGTGTCATAACAACTTAACTTATCTCTGGTCAGTTCTAGGAAGAGTGGTGCTCCACCCATCAATAGCTCCCCACAGTAGTTTGAATGACAGGAGGTCTTCAAGATGCACACAGAGTTCATACTGAATACGTACTGTACGTTCTTTAAAAGCTCTGAGTCTACAAACACTTGCCTTTGTCCAGCATTTAGTGTCCCACTAAGAGACATAGACAGAGAAAGGAGACCTAATGCACTAAAACACCGCGTGGTCCAAGATGAAGGACACCAAATTTTGACAGGAATACATATCCTGCTGAATGAGGAAAAAAATATTGACATCTCAGTTAACTGTTACTTCATTTATTGTTCCTAAAGAAGTTCATGGAAAAGCATAAACATGGTGCTCAGCATTTCAGAAAAAGAATTTCTTGTAAAGCATTATTTTCGCTCATGTGAAAGCAGGTTATAAAGATCCACCATCAGTAATCCACAAACCGGACAGTTTCTAAATAATGGCGAGTACATCATGTTTGTGTCAATTTACTGATAGCAAGCTGTTCGTGGCTCAATGCCAATGCATTGGTCTTCCAGCCATGCAATCCAGGTTCGATCCCCGGCCAGGTTGTGATGGAACAAAGTAGATGTTGTAAAAGGTTCTTCTCAGGGTACTCCCATTTTCCTCAATCATTCTATCAACACTCTCCACTCCCCCTCATTTCATCTATCATCTGCAATAGTTAAAAATAGGCTGGGGTGAAGTCTTGGGGTAGTACGGGTTTCTGATGCTGATGAGACGGCTGAGGCAGAATGGCCCACCTACCAGCATCAGATTCACGAATTCCACCCAGGCCACCTGTCATATTTAGACTATTATCGCACATAATGAGCAATGACAAAGCAGCTCGGCTGAGAGTTCTGCTGTTTTCTACAATCCATGCACAACACTGATTGTTATGTTTCTGAAGTTCATATGCTTTATTTTAGTTCCAAAATACTTTATTCTGAGCCACTCCTATATCTATCAGGAGATTTATCCTTCAAAGAGGTGGAAAAATTCAAATATCTTGGAGCAACAGTAACAAATATATATATATTGGAGTGCAAGAGGTCAAATGACTTTATTGTCAAACGCATGGCATTAGAAAACAACAACAACAACAGTAACAAATATAAATGACACTCGGGAGGAAATTAAACGCAGAATAAATACGGGAAATGCCTGTTATTATTCGGTTGAGAAGCTTTTATCATCTAGTCTGCTGTCAAAAAATCTGAAAGTTAGAATTTATAAAACAGTTATATTACTGGTTGTTCTGTATGGTTGTGAAACTTGGACTCTCACTTTGAGAGAGGAACAAAGATTAAGGACATCTGAGAATAAGGTTCTTTGTAAGAGGCTTCGTAGAACAATTTATAAATTCGTTAATCTTCGATACTACTTACCCATTAGAGTTCTATCATTCAATAGGGTATTATTGTTTGGGGTGGAAGTACAAAAATTAATCTTAGTCCGCTAAATTTACTACAAAAACGAATAATTAAAATTTGTTTGAAGAAACGTTTTGATTATCCAACTAAATTAATTTATTCTGAATTTAATGTATTTAATACTGAACAATTTATAAATATACTCCGTTAAAATTTTATCATAAAAATCGTAATAAGTTTGTATTACAGACACATAATCAGGACACAAGACGAAATAATAATTCAATATTAGTAGAACCTAAATGTTTCACATCTGCTGGTCTAAAACATAGCATTAATTTTGGCCCTCATTTCTATAATTCTTTAACTAAATTACAATCAGAACTTCTAACATGTAACCCACTAAAATATAACAAGAAAATTAGAAATGTGTTAATGTCTTCAATGTGATTAAATAAATTTATAGCCTATGTGCATGAATTAATAAACCTATATTATATTTCTATTCTATAATTTTGGAATTTATATCTTTTTATAAATTGTCCTACTTTATTCACATGCGATATTATTCTTCTCTATGTTAATATCATATTATATAAATTCATTGCCGCTGTTATTTAAATTTTTATTTCCTATTATATTTTATTTCATTTTCTATATTCCTCTTATATTAATATAGGCCTATTATATTATATAATTTCACTGTAGCTGTAATTTTAATTTTAGTCCCTATTTTATTCCATTTTCTATATTCCTCTTATATTAATATAGAATATTATATAATTTCACTGTAGTTGTAATTATAATTTTAGTCCCTATTTTATTTTATTTTGTATATTCTCTTATAAGCCAATTAATAACATATCTGAACTGCGACCGAACACGAGTGCTGCTCATTCGGTCCTCAAATTTTGTTAATATTACTGTATCTCCCTTTCTATATATATATATATATATATATATATATATATATATATATATTGTATTATTTTATTTCTATTTCTATTGTTGTAATTACATTCTGTATTCTGTATATTTAATAAATAAATAAATAATTTAAGAAAATATTTTGGGGCTAAGAGGGATTAAGTTACAGGAGAATGGAGAAAGTTACACAACACAGAATTGCACGCATTGTATTCTTCACCTAACATAATTAGGAACATTAAATCCAGACGTTTGAGATGGGCAGGGCATGTAGCACGTATGGGCGAATCCAGAAATGCATATAGAGTGTTAGTTGGGAGGCCGGAGGGAAAAAGACCTTTGGGGAGGCCGAGACCTAGAATGTTAAATGTTATGTTTTATTTAACGACGCTCGCAACTGCAGAGGTTATATCAGTGTTGTCAGATGTGCCGGAATTTTGTCCCACGGGAGTTCTTTTACATGCCAGTAAATCTACTGACATGAGCCTGTAGCATTTAAGCACACTTAAATGCCATCGACCTGGTCTGGGATCGAACCCGCAACCTTGGGCATAGAAGACCAGCGCTATACCAACTCGCCAATCAGGTCTACCAGAGACGTAGATGGAAGGACAATATTAAGATGGATTTGAGGAGGTGGGATATGACGGTAGGGATTGAATTAATCTTGCTCAGGATAGGGACCGATGGCGGGCTTATGTGAGGGCGGCAATGAACCTCCGGATTCCTTAAAAGCCATAACTAAACTGAACTGAACTTAAATATCGATCATGAAACAAGTATAAGTGATTTCTGCTTCAAATTTATTAATTTTTTGTAGATTTTAGAAAGAAATCCATATTCTTCATAACAAACAACACTTACACTGATGATGGCTTGATGAATGGCACTGCGAGATTTATCCTCCATATTGTTCCAGAGTTTGTCTGCACCTAATGCTAATGCCTGGCACATAACTGGTACATTGTGAGCAGCAGCAGCTTTGTACAGCAGCAGATCTGAATGCAACTTTGAGATATCTTCCTCACCTAACAATTGCAAGCAAAACACATCATTATACACAACACATTCACAGAGATTTAACAATAAAACAACCTTAAAACATCTGTAACATTAAGCGTATATTCAGTATAATTTCTATAATATCTCACTGAAACATTAAGATGGTAAAAAATATGCGTCACATTAAATTCAAAAAACATTTCTAGTCTTCATTGCATTTTCACCTTATTAACCGCTGAGAAATTTGCAGCTGGTCCCTCTAAAAATGAGTTGTCACCAGTAGTAAACCCTCCAGTGAATTTCCACACAAGCCCAAGTTTTACAATGGTGTGAATGACAATAGTGCAACATTATGCTCAGAATCTCATTATGAATCAGCAGTATCGTGTTGCGCTTATAGGAATAAAAAATAACTGATAAATACAACATAATTTGTTACATAACTCGATATGTGTGCCTCAAGTTACCCTGCCAAGTGTTCTGTAACATTTGTGGAGTGACTAGCCAGCTGCATTTGTGAGTATCAACTCTACCACGTTGGTACACAACACCCTTCACAAAGTCCCAGAAAAAATGTCAAAGAAGGTTCAGGTCGAATGATCTAGGTAGCCAGGCACAAGGTCCTCCTCTTCCAATCAACCTATCGGGAAAGTCTGCATCCAAGAAGTCATGCACTGCTCCATAGCAATGGGCACATGTTGCTCAAAAACTGATCTTGGGGTCAACAACAAAGGTTCTGCAACACATTCCCTCGATGAAGAAGAATGGTGTGTTCGATTCCCCCTTGGGCTGGTTATCTGGTTGGGATTTTTTCGAGGCTTTCCTCAACCATAAGACGAATGACAGGTGATCTATGGCGAATCCTTGGTCTCATCTTGCTATCACAAATCCCATCAATGCTAAATGACCGAGCAGTTGATACAGCATCGTTAAATAACCAACTAAAAAAATTAGGAATGTTTCCACGTTTAACATTGGTGCACATGTGCATGGACAGTTTCTGCATCTTTTCAAAACACTATCTTCATCTGATTTTAAAGGTGAGCATTTATTTCTCTATCCCTCTAAGTGGAATGTATATACTTTTAAACACGGATTTTCATAAATATAAAAATAATTAGTAGAGATTAATATGTTAAAATTTGTGAACAGCTATTTTATGTGAATTAGTTGAAAATATATCTACTTAAATAATACGATTTACGAATCACGAATCAAGTCAAGAAACCTAGCTCCTGGGATTATAAAGAATGCCTTTTGGTATATCCATAGAGTGCCAAGTACATTATTTCACTTATATTCCTTTTTCATTTCTATGAACTGAAATCATTTTCATGTACTCATTCTTAAAATGTTGAGAGTCTTACATCAAATAGCTGTCTCTTAGTTGTCTGTTGTGGAAAGTGTATAATGAAGTGTGTGCCATTTTCCTGGCAAAGTTTTTTTATGTAAAAAATTTGAATTAAAAATACAGTACGTATTTTGTGAAAAATCTGTCCATGAACAGAGACTTTTCATGGACAACTGGATGTTCCTTGTTCATATTTTAGTATCTAAAAGTGAATTCATTCCGCAAACATGCACATGAAATATACTCTAGATTTGCAGCACTACTGAGGCAGAAAGTAACTTTTTAATTCCAAGTTCTGGTTGAACACCTTCACTAAGTTACTGTCCTTTGAATGCCTTCATTACATCATGGTCAACTGCAAGTGGGCGAGTAGATAAGGCTATGTGCATAGGGGGAGAGAGAACACTTTCCTTGGGGAGTAATGCAAAACCATAGAATAAGGTTATGGGGGACATTATTTACCTTCTCGCCCCGTTATGGCTTTACCGTAGTACAGTATATCGGAATATGATCATTTAATAAAGGTATTTTCGGGGGCATATTTCTTGCACTGTTACATCCATAACTGCGATATTTCGGACTGAGCTGTATAGGACTAGAACCGTAGGTCTACTACAAATTATAATAGGGAATAACTTAAAGCAATCTCCCTCTCATACACAAACACATGTACACACTACGTAACAGTGCCAACAGAAGCTTTTTTATCTAAAGCTTACCTTCCTGAAGATATCATATGAAATGTAAATTCTAATTGTTTTACTAATCTCTCGTCTTTAAGTTTACACATTATATTGGGATCACTTCTCTTTTTTCTGCATTGTTCTGCAGTAGGTTATTCATATTTCCCCAAGCAGACTTCTAACACATGAGTGAAGGCTGTTACAAAAGAAACATTACAGTGCTTCCATTCCTCAAATGAGGTTTAGAAATTCTTATACATTCAGAAATTTAAAATAAATATTATAGTCCAGACACATGATCTGAAGACATTAATTAATTCGTAAATTTAAGCACAGAATCTTAATCATAAAAAAGCAAGAAAAATATTTTGAATTCAATATTTTCTAACGTTAATAGAAAAAAAAGAAAAGTTCACAGAAGTTTGGGGGGGACTGCCCCCCTCCCATAACTCCGCCTATGGCTATGTGGAGGACTCCTGGATAGTGTGGTGCTAAAATTATTGAACGAGTAAAGGCTAGGATAAAAGCCACGATAATGAATCCTTTATTGAAACAATAGAAAGTAACGAATCCATCAATGATTTTCTGGCTCAACTAAGAGAAATCCTGTTGTTTCAGAGCAGATTTTGGTTCATAATTTCCCTGGGAGTCCCTTGCCTGAAATTAACTTAACCCAGAGTACACCTCACGCGAAAGATCTGAAATCTTCGAGACCGTTGAGGTTTGAACGATAGATAACGGTTTCTTGTCAGGCGTATATTCCACTTGCAAAACATTTCTCTCTTTGTCAGTCATAGCTTGCTCGCTATAATATACGCTTGTACTACATTACGGAAGTGTTCAGTTGTAGCATTTTTAAGTGTGTGTAATCTATACTTATAATAAATCTGTAACCGAAATTTTTCTGGTAATTTTCACTTTTCCAAAAATAATTGGTGTTAACATGTATAATTAACCATCCTGAAACCGAAAATCGCTTTTTTTAAATTTTTGTTTGTATGTTTGTCTGGATGTTTGTTACCTTTTCACGCGATAATGGCTGAACCAATTTATATGAAAATTGGAATATACAGGGTGATTCAGACCACTCGTAACAGTAATTTATTTCGCACACTAATGCATTAAAATTTTCGAGAAAAAAATATTTATACTAAACCACATGTGAACTTTCACTTGAGCTTGATTTCATTAATCAGCTCTAACAGGAAGTAGGGTGAGTGGCGTATCACTTTAAAATTTCAAATGGGAGTCAGGATCAAATAAGGTACCATTTGATAGAGCTCTTCAAAACAAACAACTTTACCAATTCCTATCTTTCAATGAGAAAACGTATAAAACATAATGCCATCAATATTAAGAAATGTTAAAAGACGAAAATGTAAACTTACTTACTTACTGACTTTTAAGGAACTCGGAGGTTCAGTGCCGCCCTCTCATAAGCCCGCCATTGGTCCCTATCCTCAGCAAGATTAATCCAGTCTCTATCAACATATCCCACCTACCTCAAATCCATTTTAATATTATCTTCCCATCTACGTCTCGGCCTCCCCAAAGGTCTTTTTCCCTCTGGCCTCCCAACTAACACTCTATATGCATTTCTGGATTCGCTCATATGTGCTACATGCCCTGCCCATCTCAAACGTCAGAATTTAATGTTCCTAATTATGTCTGGCGAAAAATACAATGCGTGCAGCTCTGCATTGTGTAACTTTCTCCATTCTCCTGTAACTTCATCCCTTTTAGCCCCAAATATTTTCCTAAGCATCTTATTCTCAAACACCCTTAATCTATGTTCCTCTCTCAAAGTGAGAGGCCAAGTTTCACAACCATATAGAACAACCAGTAATATAACTGTTTTATAAATTCTAACTTTCAGATGTTTTGACAACAGACTGGATGATAAAAGTTTCTCAATTGAATTTTTCCACCTCTTCAAAGGATTAATTTCCAATTTTTATATTTCCATTTCGTACAATATTCTCGTCACGAGACATAATCATAATTTGTCTTTTCCCGGTTTACTTCAAACCTTTTATTTATTTGCTTCAAGTAAAATTCCCGTATTTTCCCAATTGTTTGAGGATTTTCTCATTCACGTCATCCGCATCAAAGCTGATGTAACCCATTCAATTCCAAACCCTCTCTGTTATCCTGGACTTTTCTAATGGCATACTCTAGAGTAAAGTTAAAAAGTAAAGGTGATAGTGCATCTCCTTGCTTTAGCCCACAGTGAATTGGAAACGCATCTGACAGAAACTGGCCTATACAGACTCTGCTGTACATTTCACTGAGACACATTTTAATTAATCGAACTAGTTTCTTGGGAATACCAAATTCAATAAGAATATCATATAAAACTTCTCTCTTAACCGAGTCATACACCTTTTTTGAAATGTATGAATAACTGATGTACTGTACCCTTATACTCCCATTTTTTCTCCATTATCTGTCGAATACAAAAATTCTGATTAATAGCCGATCTATTATGCCTAAAACCACACTGATGGTCCCCAATAATTTCATCTACATATGGAGTTAATCTTCTCAAAAGGATATTGGACAAAATTTTGTAGGAAGTCAACAAAAGTGATATTCCTCGAAAGTTACTACAGTTAATCTTGTCCCCATTCTTAAAAATAGGTACAATTATGGACTCCTTCCACTGTTCAGGTACACTTTTACGATTTCCTTTCCCCAAATAGCAAGTACAAACTCATAAGTTTCGCCAGATAATGTGCTTCCACCCTCTTGTATTAATTCTGCTGGAATTTGAGACTGCTGGAGACTTGTACTTTTTCAGATTTTCTATCGCAATTTCGACTTCAGAAAGTGTGGCTTCAGGTATAAATGGCTCAGCAGTTTGTACTTGAATTTCGTCCTCATCCTTTCCATTTGGCCTATATACTACTGGGTTCAAAAAGTTCCCGGAATTTTACTACCATTTTTCGTATTAATATATAACAAGGGATATTATACATTTGTTTTGTTGGTAACATTCATGACGTCATTTCCTTAAAGTTTGTCGATAATGGCGATTGTTGGTTTTGAGTTGTAGGCAATTGTTTATCATAGTGTTTTGTTTGTTCGTCGCATTTTGTAATGATGTCCATAGAGCAACGTACAAACATCAAGTTCTGTGTTTTGTTACACAAAACTCCTGCAGAGACATTAAGATTGTTGGAAGAAGCATATGACGAAGCAGCAATGAAAAAAACTCAAGTGTATGCTTGGCATAAACGCTTTTCTGGTGGCTAGCATCAAAGATGATGCCTAAACAACTGCAACAAATGAAGCAATGCTCATGGTAATGTTGTGAGGGACGACCGACGTAAAACCATAAAAGAGATAGCAGAAGAGGTCGGAATATCAGTCGGAAGTGTACACAATGTTCTTCTAACATGCATTACGTGTCTCAGAAGTTAGTTCCGAAAATGTTGTCGGTCAGAACAGAAAGAAACAAGAATGACTCTTGCTGGGGACATGATCAGTAATGAAGATGGTGACTTCTTAAACAAAATTATTGCTGGTGATGAAACTTGGTGCTACTTGTACGACCCAGTCCCTAAACGACAGTCATCTGAGTGGAAATCGAAAACATCTCCTCGGAAGCAAAAATTTCCTATGGACACTTCCAAAGGCAAAGTTATGTTGGAAGTTTTCTTCGACTCTCAGGGTCTCATCCACCATGAGTTCATTCCAGAAGGTCGTACTGTAACTCAAGAATTGTAAGTAAAAATCCTCCGTCGCCTCCGGGACGCAGTGAGAAAAAACGTAGAAAAGTGGGTAGAAAACAACTGGTTCCTTATGCATGACAATGCACCTGCTCATCGCGCAATTATTGTAAAGAATTTTCTTGCCAGGCACAACATAACTGCTTTGGATCACCCACCATACTCTCCTGATCTCTCACCACCTGATTACTTTCTGTTTCCCCGTCTGAAAAGTCATCTGAAAGGACGGAGATTCAATGCTGAAGAGGTTATCGCAAACTGCTGAGAGCACTAAGACGGGTTTCACAAAATGGCTTTGCTTCCAGGAACTCTACACGACTTGGCAGAAAGTGTTGTTGCGGAAGGCAAAAGGGCTGTAGAATAGTGTTTAAGGTACGTTGTTTCTATGATACTAGCAAATTCCGGGAACTTTTTGAACCTAGTATGTATGATAAAATACACATATTTGGTCAATACTACAGTGTTCATGAAGTCGATAAAATACATTAAAGGTGATATGTTACAGTTATATGAACACTTTGTAAGTTTGTTGAACTTACAAAGTGTTCATATAACTGTAACATATCATCTTTAATGTATTTTATTGGCCTATATATATATATATTTAATAGTTGTCCAAAATAGTTTTTCCATATGTTCAGGATTGAATGAGAGTCTGCAAGCAAGTCACCATCTCATCCTTGATCACATTTACCTTTGCCTGATATCCGTTTTTTAATTCCTTTATACCCTTATATAAATCTCGAATGTTTTTATTCTTACTATTTGTTTCTACCTCATTCAGTTTTTCCTTCAAGTGATCTCTCTTTTTATTCCTAAGTGTACGACTTGCTTCCCGTCTTTCTTTGAAATAATTATCTCTATTCGCCTCAACTGGATCCGGTAAGAATTTCAATTTTGCCTGTTTCCTTCTGTCTACTACAATGGAACAATTTTCATCAAATCACGGTTTCTTTTTCTTAGTTTCATGATAGCCTATGCTCTGCTCAGCTGCAATTTTGATATTATCTCGGATATTCTCCCACACGCTATTAACATCTAACTCTTCCTCAACTTCGTCAGCAGTTGCTAAAGCATCAAACCTATTTGAAATTTCGACCTGATAACGTTGCTTAGCTTCCTCGTCCTTTAATTTCAGAATAGTGAATCTACTAATATTAGCTTGTTGCTCTACTCGCTTGGCTACTGATAGTCTTTCTCTTAGTTCTCCAATTACCAAATAATGGTCAGAATTACAGTCTTGCCCTCCTGAAAGTTCCAATGTCTACTATACTAGTATGTCTTCGTTATACATTAGTATAATTCAAATCAAAATAAAATTAACCTAACAGGCAGTATTAAAAAAAAGGTTGATGTATCCTACGACAAACTTTACTTTCATATGCATCAATCACTCTTCTTAATGTACCCAGCTGTTTGCTGACAACATAAAGTCCACTGTAGTCTAACCAGTTCTTGTTTTTCATGAGAAATGAAAGCATGCACCACATAGATTTACTTCGCATTAGTGAAACTGAAACGTGCATGTGCATCTGTAGCCTGGAATTCTGTTATAACCGACTTACAATTAGAAAAATGATAACATACCCAACACAAATTCATATCTGGTATCTATTTCTGCCCAGCAACTCCGGGGGGAGGAAAAAAAAAAAAAAACCTGTGATTTCGTTAAGTGTCGACGGTGAATGACTTCACTGTCAAGTGCCTACGCACAGGGGCGGACGCAAGGGGGGGGGGATTAAGGGGATATATCCCCTCCCGAAATTTTGAGAAAAATACGAAACAAGAAACAAAAATAATATTAATTTTAATTTGTGAATGTACATAGGAATTAGAGAGTTTTCCACGTAAATTCTCTTTGCTAAAATGTTAAATTCCAAGAACTGCAGGAAGACAAACACAGCGTTCTTACTTCAAGACAGAGAGTCATGAAGAGTATTTTAGGCTTTTAATTTTCCTTCTCTTATTAGACTATTTCATTAGTCAGCTCAAGGACAGGTTTTTAAATCATAAAGGAATCCTAAAGTCCATACAAACTTTGCTGCCTAAAAACATAGTGCGAGCATCAGATGAAGATTTATAAACTGCTGTTGAGGCTATAGTAAATCAGTGGCCCAATGATGTTGATGCATCACCAGAGGCTTTCTTCAATGAATTGAAGATATGGAGAAGAAATTTCCTTGATCAGAAAAATCTTCATCTAATACCTACTGATTTTATATCATATTTGAACAGGTGCAATGAAATTATTTTTCCCTGCACTCGCAAGGTGCTGAAACTTTTCTGCACCTTGCCTGTAACTACAGCAACACCAGAACGGTCGTTCTCAACATTGCGGTATTTGAAGACTTACTTGAGGAGCATGATGGGAGCAGACAGATGAAATGGACTGGCCTTGATATATATACATAAAAATGTAGAAGTAAAAGCTCATGAAGTACTGGATGAAATGTCTAAGAAGCCTCGTTGCCTTTTTCTATAAATGTCATTCTGTCATTGTTTTTGTATTGCAGTCATTTTAAATGTTAAAATTAGCCAGTAAATCGACTGATATGAGGCCTGTCGCATTTAAACACACTTAAATGCCATCGAGCTGGGTGGGGTAGAACCCGCACTTCGAGCACAGAAGGCTATACCGACTACGCTACTCAGGCTAACTTGTAAATGTTTGTGACTTGGAAACAAATTGTGAGTATATAAACTTATTTCTCATTACTCCATTTTTACTATCTCCTCAAATCCCTCCCCGAAAACAAAATCCTGCGTCCGTCCCTGCCTACACACTAGTTCATATTCCGACATCAAGATCTTGAAACCCTGTTTTTATTGAAGATACTTTAAAGTGCTATAATCTGTCAATTTTTTACAATGTCAGCTTAACTCTTCTGTAAAAGTTATCAGTACTCACAATCTTCATTATCTACAAGAAACATTAAAAATATTCTTCCCCAGTCTTCAGGTGCATTAAAAGAGCCAACTCATATAGCAATAATTATGATTCTTATAGACTATCAATCAATCAATCAATCAATCAATCAATCAATCAATCAATCAATCAATCAATCAATCAATCAATCAATCAATCAATCAATCAATCAATCTTTTTAATGTAACCAGCTGTTTGCTGACAACATTAAGTCACTATAGTCCACTGTAGTCTATAGAATATAAATTTAGAATTTGCATAAACACAATTTATTTTGCTACCCTGTTACTGGCAGTTGATATTCTATCGGTGGCTGCTACTTCATGCTCCGCCCTGCCAATTTCATAAAAACAAGAGGGAGCAGCTGAGGTCTTTTTGTAATACTTGCAGGAATTCTCAACACTATTATGATAAGCACGAGACCATCACTCACGCACAAATCATGAATATATTTTAGTAGAAAAATACCACCATTATGAAAAATAAAGTATTTTTATTACCTATGAATTCATCCTCTTCGCCTCCGGTAGAGTCCTGATCACTACTCAGTTCTATTGAATCATCTAACGGCTGATTTTCAAAGTTCTTCCCAAACATGAGCACATCTGCATGTTCTGTACTATAATCACTATCTTTGGGTGATGATTCATCTGATGCTTTTGGACTCGGTGTAGTACTGTCAAGATCTTTTGTCCTAATATCTTCATCGGTACTTGTTCTCACATCTGAATTTGGTGAAGTGGTTTTGGCTTCAGAAACAGCAGGCAGTCGTGACGCTGATTGGGACTTCTTTTCACCTCTACTGTCTCTACTCCTAGGTCGTCTCCTCAACTTTCTGACACTCCACTTCCGAACTGAGAGATGACGTGATGACCTGTGGTCTGGAGATGAAGAAGGGACAACTGCTAACTGCTTCACAAACTGTCGTTCCACATATTTAGCTTTAATCCATGCTTCTCTAACGTTCCTAGAAAAATAAAATGAGATATTAAATAGACATGTATTGTATCAAAGAATATGAATATGAATATTTATTGTCAACAGCTGTTTCATATATCTACATGTAGTGATGGCCTTCAAATTTCTGTATATGATGCCATCACCACATTTATTTACATTACTATCATTTTAACACTTCATTTGTATTTCTCCTATTACATTAATATCTTACTTGCTTGTAGTTACCCAACTTTAACCCTTACTACCATCTCAGATTCTATACTCACGCTCCTTACTCCCTACTTGAGTCTTTGTTCTAATACTATTCTATACTTCTATATATCAAAGAATATGAAAACAGACACCCTTCTGAAATTAAATGGCATTACGGTTGTTCGAATTTCTTTATAAGATGCGAAATGTTGAATGCTTACACTTGTGCACAAAATAAAATGAGTTTGAAAGTCCAGCTGCAAAAGATGAAGATTTAAAAAACAAATGTATCATCATTATTAACATTCAACAGTATGGAAAATAGAAAGGACGCAACAAACACGTTGCCTCTATCCCCATCCTCCCCCAAAAGACTTCTGTGAGCCTGAAGGACAGGATAACCTGCTCTGAGGAGACATGTTGTATTATTTCTTTTGCAGACAAAAATAATTGTTAATGGGATTAATCTCTAAACCAGCAACTATGAAAGCGGAAGTTACAGCAGTGCAAGTGGTGCTAACAATATATATATATATATATATATATATATATATATATATATAAAGCAAAGGCAAACTGTTGAATCCGTGACGTGACTTATGCCACTCTCGTTATAAATATTGTGACAGCGACGTGAGATTCGAACTCACGACCAGCGTCCCGCAAGAAAGCAGATCGCACAGGCTCCACGGAACATTGAGTGACGTCGCGCGGTGGAGAGAAGAGAGAGGGTGTATTACGTCAACGCGACGAGTTTGCGCGCGCATCTGGTGCTGGTAGAGAGGAGAGGGCTCTGGATTTCTCTGGAGTGCCATCTCTAGAGACGCGTGGAACTTTCGAGGCTACGTCGCTGTGGTTATAAATTACGGACGCGAAGGAACGAGAGCAGAGTTTTTCAGTCATTCAGTCAGTGAGAAAGCCAGAGCAAGGAAGCCAGTCTTGTGTACTGGAGTTCGACTCGAGTGTGTGTCCGCAACTGCGTCAGCATCCGAAGGCCTGAGTTCGCGTTAGTGGACCGCAGTTGGAGGGACCTGAGTTCGAGTGCAGTGGACCGCAGTTGGAGGGACCTGAGTTCGAGTGCAGTGAACTGTCTCTGAAGGTCTGTGGTTCGAGATACTGTGAACTCCAGTGACTGAGATAGAAGAACTGTGAACTGAGAACTGGTAGTTCTGATTTGTAAATAGTGCTTTGTAAATATTAGTTACGATTAACAGTTCATTGTTGTGCGTAATAGTCCAAGTAAACTGTCATTGTCGTCGGTGGAGTGCTATAACGAATACTGTGTTGAGTGAAGATCCAATTGTTGACGAGAGCGTTTAAGGCGAATTGTAGAAAGGAATTATTGTTGTGACGAATAAATTACATTGTTGTTACTAATAAAATTCACAATATAATAGTTCCATATTGTTGTAAAGTATATAAATGTCCTCCTCATGCCGCCCAACCTTCTTAAATTATTATTTCATGTCCGAGTTAACAAACACTTCATTTTTTACGACAGTGTGCCAACTTATGAAATTTGAATTAAGCTTCAGAGACCAATGAGTATAGTATATAGAGAAGTGCAATGTACTGTATTATGTTGTTTGAAATTAATGAATTCAAGATAAGGCTCTCTAATGCCGTGATTCCACTAGCTATTTTTTTTCTTAAGTTGGCATGTGTGCAAAATCGTACCATCAGTCTTGTTCTCATTTGTAATGGCCTCTCAAGTTAATAATTACTAGGGCAAGGATTTTGATGCATTTGCGTTTTTTTTGGGGGGGGGGGGCTATACATTGCTCAGCTAGTTATAAATGTGTTTTAGTGGAAAAGAATCTTATTCATGCAACTTTGTTGTTGCATTTATTTGCATTTTTTGTCGATTTTGTGGGCTATTACATTTTGTGAATTTTATAGCATATTAGACCTGGAAATGTACAAAAACTTGCCAGACATGTTCAAACATTTTTAACAAGCGCCATAACAGGTCACATTGTCACTCAATTGTACCTACACCGATTTCACATTTCTGATAATCCTACTTGTCTGTGGTGTAATAATCGTGATGAAGATCTGGAACACATTCTTCTATACTGTCCATCCATAAACCACAAAAGAAGTAAATTAAAATCATCAGTACCAGCTGCAGAAGACACAGCCCTGCAGTATATATTGACTACACCCCAACTCTGGCTACTAGCAACAGGCATCTATAATGAACACCGATCAAAATATCCCTCATTTCTCGTGAAAAACAACAACTGAATAGACTACAGTGGACTATAGTGGACTTTATGTTGTCAGCAAACGGCTGGATACATTAAGAAGATTGATAGCATATTAGTGTTTATTTCAACCATGGTTACATACTATTTGGCATTCTTATGTGTATTTTTGAAAGGCAATTTACTTTTCTTGTTTTTACCAGTACGAAAATTCACTTCAACCTCCATTTTATGGAACGAGCAAGGAGTTCTGCCTCCCCACTTTGCAACTGCACTGCACAGGAGCATTATGTTCCACAGTATGGGGAAAAAGTGTTAAGCACAGATGGTGAAGTATTGTATTGCAAAATATGCGAATTGGAGCTGAAAGAAAGTTTTCTCTGAATCAACACATGAATAGAGAGAAGCACAAAAAAGATCTGCAACGAATTCAAGATGAAAAACAAGTGGTTCAACAAATGCTAGTTGGGCAAGCACGTCCTTCGGATTCCTTTTTTTTTTTTTTCTTCTTTTTTTGCAGAATTCTGCTGAAATTCCACTCAAGAAAGTGAATAATCTGAAGTTCCGTGAGTTCCTAGAAAAACATACTACACCCGAATGTTCAACACTAACGAAAAATTATGTGGGGGACAGGGGAAGGGGGAATGCTATGAAAATAGAATACACGAGATTAGGGAAAAAATTTCTGTATGTATGGACGAAACTACAGATTCATAAGGACAATGCTAACCTTGTGGTAGGAACAATGGAAGAAAATGTTTCAGGTGAAATTTTCTTAATAAATTGTGAACTAGAAAAAGTGAATTTTTCACAATTAGTAAAGTGTTTCATAGATCTTTGAGTCTAATATACCCCAGTGGAATTCAACATGACAACATACTACTGTTCCCGACCATACATGGTGAAAGCTGCTACTTCTCTGCGAGTTCTTTACTAAAAAATGGTGCATCTAGCGCGTGCTTTACACTGACTGGCAGAGGAAGTTCGGAATCAGTTCCCAGTTCACAGGCTTTGTGAAGATCTTCTTGAAGGCACATTTTAAGTCTGAGTTCCTTTGCCAACTTGTCCAGTTTTAACAAGGTGGACGGACTTGGCTAGAAGCCTGCAACCACCACAGCGAGCACGTGAAGAACATCCCTGACATGTTTGATGCAGCATCCGTCAACAGGTCAACTTCTGTATATGAAATCAAATTTTGGAATCCTATCTCGTGTCATAACTTGTTTAGAGAAAAGTTAGTGGAGCAAAAGAACTTAGTGAAAACTGTAGTGAGTTGGGAAATGGGAAAGACTGTACTGAAGAAAATGATGCTGGTTTTGAGCAAAAATAAAGGATTTGATGTTCTGTCTTCAATTGCTGATGTTGTCAGGTAGGAGAACTGCCAGGGGACTAAGAAGTCAGTGATATAGTTTATTTTAAGTATTCATCTTCAGTATTGGTAGAAGTGGAAAGGAGTTTCTCGATATACAAATCACTGTTCAGAGACAATCAACAATCTTCCTCCTTTGACAATCTACCGTAGTTGTTTGTTGTGCACTGCAATGCAGGACTAAAAAAATGAACATCTGGTATTTATCTGTAATGTGAATTTTCTCAATATCATATTGCATTTTTTTTTAAGTTTTTAGTACATATTTTTTTTTTAATTTTTAGCGCATTATTGCTCTGTTTATAATGCATTTTCTTGTATATCTGCTGATCATAAATATGCTTATAGAATATTGGGACACAGAGCATCTCAATGAACATATGAATATGCATAAACGACCAATAACAACGATCTGTATCCTGGAACCTAACATCTCCAAAGTTTTGGGACTACATACAGTCAGAATCCGAACATACAACTGAATCACAGGACATTTGGACATTGATAACATAGGGCACAGGGCTTGCATGAAACCTACGAGTATACTTAAACACTGTCCTTCCTTCGACACTAGTAAACAGGACTAGAACGATATGTGGTGAGGACAGCTGTTGTTTAGTCCAGTGGTTCCCAACCTTTGTTGACTGATGACACACTTTACTGAACACCCACGATATCGTGACACACTTATTTGATTTTATTATTATTATTAATAATAATAATAATAATAATAATAATAATAATAATAATAATAATAATAATAATAATAATAATAACCACTACTTTTCTTCTGGAGAAAAAAGTGGTATAACTCTGTGCAAAATATTTTAATAGCGGATGGGGAGATGGGATATCAAAATAAAAAAAAAAATTAGTCCCGAACTGTGTGAAAAATATTAAACTTCTGCTCTAATTTTAGGATCAAAAGAGATTACTGTTCACTGCACGGGAATCTTGTCATTTTTAACCTCCTTTTCGTCCAAATAAGACTTCCAAGATCTAAGCGGAATTCAAAGAAGAATTATATTAAAAACATAGTTATTCACACATATTTCAGTTCCATGATTAAAAAATGTAACAAAAAGGTGCCGTTTCAGCATGTTAACTTCTATGTAGTGTCGGACATCCAGTGTTGTAGATAGGTTGATGTTAACACGCAATCGAAAATTCTAAAAGAACAAGCAGCAACTTGAGTGGCATTAGAAAAAAACAAAATCCCAACCCATCTATGTTGGATGTCCGATAAAATATTTTTATCATCATTTTTGAAAACTTGCCTATTTAAATTAATGTGAAGTCTGCGCTTGGTAGGTTGCACAGAGTTTCTCTATACGTGGCCTTATGGTTGAAAAACTGAACTGTGCATTGTTGCAGGTGTTCACGTTCCATTGGTAAAGTTTGTCTCGAAATAAAATGTACCATATCAAAGACTTTGTTGCAAATTAAAAATGTGTTGTAAAGAGACTTTCTGAGTGCAATAAAATTTATTTTTCAATTCCAAAATTTCGCGACACTCCATGGAGCTGCGTGACACACCGGTTGGGAACCCCTGGTTTAGTCAACTATCCGAAGACAGGTCACGAGGCAACTAGGGCAGGAGATAACAGGGTAGGGTGGCCAGTTCCTTTCCCCCTCCACTGCATACATCGCTGACTAGCTACATATTACGCTAGTCACACTTCAGATGCATACAAACAATTGTTCTTCCTCTGACACATATCACAAGTGAGATATACTGCGTGATAATAGAGTCAGAACCTCAAGCAGAGGTTATGAGGACAGTATTACGGTACCTAAAAAATACAATTTCTGAAAAAAATATTTTGTAAAAATGGTTACTTTAAATAATTTCAAGGAAAAATTGTTCCGGGGCCGGGTATCGATCCCGGAACAATTTTTCCTTGAAATTATTCAAATCTGCTTTACAGGGAGCTTCACCTGAAAGACTAGATTTTCATGGTTACTTTAGTTATGCAATTAATAGGGCCACAAAAAGTACATAGAAAAAGTAAACTATAGAAAAATGTAACTCTTTGGCAACAATTTCGTATATCGAAACTATCACAAATCGAATAAGTAGAATGTCAGCCAACATACGAACTATTTCGGTATCCCCAGAGAATAAAAACAATTTTCTAAAACCTGCGAAAGACAGCATAGGTCTCAAAATTCCGGGAATATAACAAATTCCAAGCCAATGAGGGGAAGTATAAACTGGCCACAGGTCGTAGCACTGAAACAAGTAAGAACAAACATTCTCTATACAGTACATTACATCAACCGAAAATGGCATCCTCAGGATATTGTTTCATCAGACTAAGACTACTGCGAGAGAATAATCTGAAAGGCCACTGAAATCACTGTATGGTCCAAAACATTAGGGAGAGTACCGTAGTTTAGACACGTAAACTGATTTTACAGAGAAGGAAAACTTGATATGAATTGTAAACAGTAACTTTATACCACACAAAATGCACTTAGTTCAACCATAACTCCATTAACACAAATTGCACAGCACTGATTTTCACGGTGGTTCCAGGCACTTACATTGCTATGCTAAGTATTACTGATCCATTATAATATTACTAATTAA
The DNA here is from genome assembly GCA_025594305.2 of Periplaneta americana. NCBI lineage: Eukaryota > Metazoa > Arthropoda > Insecta > Blattodea > Blattidae > Periplaneta > Periplaneta americana. Next base: position 1,893,074 of record JAJSOF020000039.1, read on the forward strand.
ATTATTACTTATGTATTTCTTTTACATGCATTAGTATTATTTTGGATATTTCAGTATTGCCTGCTGCAGCATAGGCAACTCCTCTCCAATTCATAACATAATACATGTTTCTTATCTTACCCGTGACATTTTGGTGTTGCTCGTGCGATATTAGGGTCTATGTTTGCTTCATAAACCTTATTGACGATGGAATTTCCAAGTTCAGCCATAACTTTAAGAATCTCTGGTTCCCACGCATCCAGTGTGAGTGACCGCACCTTACTGTAGTGAACGCCAAGGCTGCGGTGGACACCTGAGCATTCTGTGGAACAGATAGATTATGAAACCTAAATAATCAACTGTGTCATTAAACAAGTAAACGGCACTTAAATAACCAGACTGATTTCTACGAACTAATAATCTACTAAAGATAAAGGACATATTCACAACTTGAATAAAAAAGCAATTCTGTAAGTAGTAACACATGAATGAATCTATATTCAATCCCTCGACATGATTTTGAATTGCCTATTTTAATATTTTAAAATTCATGTAGGAGAGTATACTGAGTACTTCTGGGCTACCACCAATGGGAGGCAATTAACAATTTAAATTTAACTAGTTTTTTTTTCTCGTTGTTGGTAACTCTATAGCATCTATTAGATGCTTTATGGTTGTGCTAACAGATTGAGTTACTTGTCAACAATGTGATGCTGAAACATGTATTCAGGTAACTGCCCAGCGACAGTCCTGATGTATTAAATTTAAATAGTGTGAAGAAAGAAAGCATTGGCAGTTACCATGACAACATGGAGGACTTCAACACTGCAGCTGAATAATAGCTGGAGAGCATCAGGCTCTCTAAATTGTCTTAAATTTGATGATTTTGAATTGCCTACAGAACTGGACTACGAAGAAAGAAAGCAGTGGAAGATACAGCGGACGACTTCAATACTGCTACTCAGTGTCTACAGACCATCAGGTTCTCTGATTTGTCTGAAACTTGATGATTTTAACGTAGCATCACGATCTCTCGAAATAACATAGCAATAAATATAAAATTATTAATGTCCTCAGCTCCCCTTTAACCAAGCAATGGTATGTCTTCCAGGTATGCATGCGTAATTTATCATTATTATGTTTCGTGTTTTATGTTCACACAATAACAAAAGCAGTTACAGTACAATAAAAAAATTCTCTTTGTTCGGATGCTCGTTCTTAATTAGATTGTTTATTTTTATTTTATTTTATTGGGTTATTTTACGACGCTGTATCAACATCTAGGTTATTTAGCATCTGAATGAAATGAAGGTGATAATGCCGGTGAAATGAGTCCGGAGTCCAGCACCGAAAGTTGCCCAGCATTTGCTCGTACTGGCTTGAGGGAAAACCCCGGAAAAAACCTCAACCAGGTAACTTGTCCCGGGCCACCTGGTTTCGCGGCCAGACGCGCTGACCGTTACTCCACAGGTGTGGACAATTAGATTGTCTCCTAATCGTATATGATTATTAATCGTCATGATTTCGACTTACTATTTTTTTTTTACTTGGTTATTTAACGATGCTATATCAACTGCGAGGTTATTCAGCGTTGATGGGATTGGTGATAGCGAGATGATATTTGGGGAGATGAGGCCGAGGATTTGTCATACATTATCTGACATTTACTGTAGAGTTGGGAAGAACCTTGGAAAAAACCCAACCAGATAATCAGAGCCCAAGCAGGAATCGAACCCGTGCCCAAGCGCAACTTCAGATTGGCAGGCAAGCGCGTTAGCCAACTGAGCTATGCTGGTGGCTCCACTTAGTATTACAATCTTTGGAAATAGCATAGCAAAATATAACAATATTCAAGTCCTCACACTCCCTTCAAGTCCTCACACTCCCTTTACTGATCAATGGTTAGTCTTATAATTAGAGACGAGAATTCCATGCAAATGCATGTTTTACAGGAAAATAGGACATAGCTCAAGCTTAGTTATTATCCATTTCATTACTTTCCGGTTCCAAATATGTGTACTTTTTCCGTGCATATTTGCATGTTTTGGTCTTTTTGGGGATAACAACATGTATAATGCATATTTAAACAATTTTTAGCTTAATAATGCATATAATATACATTTATACTCAGTTTAAATGCATGTTTTAATGGTTTTGAGTGGACACCTCAGTTTCTCGATTTTTGTGTCCCTTATTTTAGTTTCAGGAATCAGGATTGAAGAAGAAAAAGAAAAAAACTAAATAACAGAAAAATGAAATAAAATGTTAAGATTTTCACAATAAAATGTTAGAGGACTTTTCCCTGGACGGAAATTCACTTTTACAACATTTTACCGATGATCATCTACAGACTGTGTGTCATAAATGAATTTATTACGTTGGATACTTTGAGAATAGTAGGGAGGAAATACAGCAGATTTAAGGAACTGCCGACAAATAATTAAGGTCAAAAGCACCCTGTTTCGGGGGGGGTTGTAAATTCTCTCCCTTTTCCAGTACTAATAGCAATTTAGATTCTTGTAAAATTGGAATCATTCTCTAAACTGTTTTTGCAGTGTGTGGACCTCGTAAGTGGTTAATGTGTTTGTTTATTCTGTTTGCGTGTGTTCACGTGGTTCTAATATGCCTCCAATTAAAGGTTCCAAAAGTGTACTCTTTGCACAGTGAATTAAAGGAAAGGATTTTATTAGATCAGATGGGGATTTCATATCCTGCGATTATTGCAGTAAAGAGGTAAGCACTGCTATTCTGTTTCCGAATATTTATTATGGCATTTGTTCATTGTAAAAAAAAAATTGCGAACTTCTTAAAAAATAATTAATTAAATTACGTTGTCCGTTTTTAAATCGTATCTAAGTAACTGTAAGGTCTATTATAATTTCAGATTAAATGTGCAGAACAATTTCAAGTCAACCAGCATGTCGCATCTGCTTCACATATTGCAAGAATGCAAAAAAGGAAAGAATCTGCAAAGAATTCCATAGATCCCTCAGTTATGCCCGTGGAAAGTGGGTGTAGCGGCGAAAAACAAACTGGATAGGGTCATAAATGCGAACCCGGAGTACAGATTCTTTAATTCAGTGAAGAAGGTTATTTGTGGCGAAATTTGAATGATGAATTTGACCTTACACTGTCACAAATATGTTCATTCAAGTTTGCACCCATAACTTCTTGTGATGTAGACAGGTCATTAAAAAAATATGGTTTATTTAACGACACTCGCAACTGCAGAGGTTATATCAGTGTCGCCGGTGTGCTGGAATTTTTGTCCCGTAGGAGTTCTTTCACATGCCAGTGAATCTACTGACATGAGCCTGTCGCATTTAAACACACTTAAATGCCATAAACGTCGGCCAGGATCGAACCCGCAACCTCGAGCATAGAAGGCCAGCGCTATACCAACTGCGCTACCGAGAGCGACAAGAGGTCATTCTCTGCCTACAAAAACAAGAGCAGGAACCTCACAGAAACAAAGTTAGAAATGTTGTTAGATTGTTAACTGTGCCAAAAAAGTGAAGTGAAGTAAGAAATTTGGAACAAAAATAAAAGTGCATGTTTTAATGTATTTTTCGCTTGATTGTGCATGTTTCATAGTTTGATAGTGCTGAATGCAGCATATTTTGGGATTTTATAGTCTCTACATTATAATATTACATTCTTTAGAAATAACTTAGCAAAATGTAAACATTTTTATGTCCTCAGGCCCCCATTACTGGCCAATAGTCAGTCTTCCAATATCAGAATCTTTGGAAATAATCATCATAATCATCATCATCCTCACAGGTTGTAGTTCTTTGAAGAACTGTTACGGTTTACCAAAGCTTTCTTTCCATAGTTTTTTAGGAAATCCCAACGATCTTTTTCCTGTTGGATTATAATTCAGGGCTCCTTTTGGTATTCTACTGTTCGACATTCAGTTTGCATGTGAAGCCAATTGCTTTGATATTGATGTATTTGATCCAGAGCAAGTATCATTTGGAGCTCATTCAAGACATCTTCATTTCTTTTTCTGTCCCATTTTGTATAACCTGCTGTACACATTTCACGTGATTTTCATCATGTCTCCGAAGAGTCCAAGCCTCGCAGAACATGTCTCGCCAAGTTTTATAGAGGCGGAGGCGTGTATGTCTTTGGACTAATGATGGTTTCATAATGCTGTTGATGATACTCATAGATTTATTAAATTTAAGAATTTTGTCTGAGTCTACCATAAATGATATTTTATAACCAAGATAACTGAATTCATTTATTCTTTCTAATATTTGATTACTGATAAAAATTTTGCTTGGTATTGGTTCTTTTCCGTAAAAAGCCATAACTTTAGAATTTCCATTGAATATCTATCTGCTATTGATTTCAAATTATGTACAGATCGTTGTAGGTCATGTTCTGTAAAGGCTAAAAGTATTTTCATCTGCAAAGATTAAAGGATCTAAATGTAGATGTCGATTTACAGTTATATACCCATGTCGTGTCAATTTAAATTCTTTTATGACAGCATTCATATAGATATTAAATAAAAATGGAGAAAGTCCACAACCTTGTCTGACGCCTAAATTTATTTCCCTCCAAGGTGACAAAGTATCTCCAGTTTTTACTGCACTTCAAGTTTCTTTGTATAAGTGAAATATGGTTTGGATAATTTGATGTGGTCTGTATCATTCAATATTATGTTTAACAAGAAGATATTCATTACTTTTGTGCGATTAAAAAGAGAAAGGAAAACTTTATGAAATACTTAGGCTTTGAAGCCAATATGAAATTATTTTACATTTCGGCGATGTCCAGTTGAAAAAACTTTGAGATGACAGGACCAGAGTTTTCGAACAAAAGATTGAGGCAACCATCTTCTTTCCAGTGCTTCGGCCTCTTTTGACTTTTGTTCACTTATTTTCGGGAAGATCCACTGTGCTATCATTTATTTTCTGGCTCATATCGCGGTAGAATAAGATATCGGATCATAGACGACATTAAGATATATGGATCATATGAGGAAATGAAAAGGAAGGCAGAAAATAGGAAAGATTGGAGAAAGCTGGATTGCAGTGAAAGATCTGCCCTTGGGCAGAACGCTAAATGAATGAATAGTAAATCAACTGTTATGGTCTCAAAAACAGAATCTGACCAGCCTCAATTGAATTTTTTCAGGTCACCATCAATGTGTGTTTGTTATTCAGCTCTTCACTGCTGTATTGCAATCACAAAGATGCTGATTATCTTCTTTACTCATTCGATATTTCTGTAGCAGGTCAATCCATGATGTAAGAACTTTGAATTCTGCAAACCAATAGTACACAGTCCTTGTTGACGGTGTTTCATTTCAAAAAGCATTCTGACATCAGTGGATGCATTCTTTTGGCGTCAATGACGATTTAAAATCATAAAAAATCATAGCCTAAAAGTCTTATCTGAATTCCATTAATTTGATAGACTCACAGCTTCAAAAATATCCAGCAGCTAAACTAGCAAATATTTTTTTGGATTTGTAAACAACATTTGTCTTGGAAACTAAATTGCATTTATTATCGAACAAAATGCAATATAGACTATCACCATACATATCAGTTTGCATCTAAACTTTCAGTGTGATATCAGCACAAAGTAAATTAAATGACTTACCAATACAAAGAGTAATACCCAAGTTTATGCTGGCCCAACGTGGATTCACATTTCCACAATCACAACAATGATCATTTCCTGGAATTTTCAGTATCTGCTCCCACATTCTGAAACAATATAACAACGTTACTGTTGTAAATGTTATCATTATCAGCACTACATTGCTACTTTCGCACCTCCGAAAATGTTAGACAAGTATTCACAAGACAGAAATCCACATGCAGCCACCAAAACACCAGAAATATGGTTATCAATATGCTATGTAGGAGTCATTCATAAATTGGAAGAGGCTTGATTTGTATCAGTTACGCTAGATAGTTCGAATTACAAGTCCATAAAGTTAGTTCCTGTTCCCGTCCACAAAAAGTAGGAACTCATCAAGAGCTACTAAAAGGATTAGACAGAAAGGAGAGAAAAATTCATGTATGAAAAAACTCAATAAGAACATTATAATCAATGCTGGAAAGCTGTTCACACTGCATTACGATATCGAAAGAACTGCATACTGACCACACAGCCTTCACATGGACTATCCATCTACAGCTCGTTATGAATATGATCCTTCTATTACGATTGCAGATGCGACTACAGTAATAAAGGCAATAAAAATAGATGCTGACCCAGATCCTGGTTGTGTCATTATCGTGCTGTCCAAATATAAGACTTACTGAAAACCTTTTCTTAATAGATATTTGATGGCTGTCCCAACCAGGGTTTAATAATCGGCCTCCTAATCTATTCTAAATGAATATTTGTATTTAATTCAAATTTTTCTTTAATAGAAACCCTAGTTAGGTAGGCTGTCATTGGAAAACTTATTGGAAATGCAAAAAACAATTTAGGCTACAAAACAAATTACATTTTATAAAGAATATAAATGATTAATTATGCTAATAGACGACTTCTGTGCAGTGGAGGATATCATGTCTAGGGTGCTGTCAGGAACTTTCAATTTTCGCAAGACTTCTAAGGACTCCCATGGGACTGTGCCTCTAGCCCCAATCATAATTCCTATAACGTCCATATCTTGATGTTATATTTGGTCCCCAAATCGCTGCAGCATGGCAGATAAATCGCCCGTTTTTCTTTGCAGACTTCTCTAGGTTGTTCCTCGCTGTTCTCAAAACTGACTGTGGGATCGAGAATGAGTCCACAATTTTTTTTGGTCTATAATAAATAATGATATCTGCTCTTCTAGTTGAACCGTCGGCAGAAAGGCACCCAATTTCCTCGTACACCTCATACTTATCAGCCCGGTGAAGTTCATTGGCAATCAAGGAGCGAATTTTATTATGATGGACAATTCTCAGTAATTCTCCCTTCCGGCAAAAACCCAGTACACAAATGTCAACTGGTTATGTCCCTCAACGTCTAAACAGTCAATGCCAATGTTCAAACAGTTGCATTCCACTTCATTTACACCGATCAGCATGGGTTCTGCTGACTATAAACTAGACAGTGTTTCTTCAAGTTTTCTGCGCTGATTACGAATATGAAATTAGTTTTTGCCTATCACATAAAATTTTTCCACAAATCTTAGATTTTCATTTTAAGTATAAAATTAAGTGTTTTTAAATTTTGGAACTTTGTATAACTTTCACAGGCACAAAATGTTTTTTTTAGTCTTTTCAACTCATCAGTAGACATTGATTTTTAGGTTTTTACCTATTGTTTTCCTTAATAGCCTATCAAGCCTATCAGTAACTCTTATATATATTATATTCCTGCTATTATAATAATGAAATTTTATAGTGCCTATACGCATCTATTTTCACGTTACGATCTATTCTAAATCTACAAATATAAGATGGATCTCTTGAGTTTTGGCATATGATTTTTCACTAATTTGCCTACTATTAAAATATGGTCCATGCATAATCAGCCTGCCTGATGCTCTGATATTTCACTTTCTAATCTGTCCTTCAAAATACTGTTAAAATTTCTACTAATAAATCAGTTTCAATTACTTACTTCATATTGAGTTCAGAATAAGTTATTTCTGAAATCTGTTATTTCTTTATATTGAGTGCAACACAGCTTATTGCTGATATCACAATGTCTTCTAATTGCTTACTTCTTTGCAAACCTGTCAAGGTGCAAATTTAAAAACTGGTATCAATTAATGAGAGCAGCAGAGAAGGGCCAGTCAAATATTTGGCACTATAAATCAACCTACAAACATTTTAAACAAAGTACTCTCCAAATCCAAAGGAGTGAAATTGATGATTACCTGTTCCTGCGTTGTCTTTCTGGTGACGGCTTATCAACAGGATCTCCAGCAGAACTGCCACTGGGTGAATGAGATGCACCAGAATCTTTACCACCACCATTGCTAGTAGCTCCAATACTACCAACATTAGCACCAGCTAAAGAACCCTCTTCACTAATACTAAGTTGAATTGCTGCCCCTATTCCTTGCTGCATTGCTGATATCCACGACTGGAACATTTCGTCAGAATCTGCTTGCAACATATGGCTCCTAAAATTATATAAATGAAACAATAATTAATCAAACAAATGAGCAACAAGCACTTCTTTAAGAATGCTGCACCAACTGTGACAGAAACTCAACCAGTGGTATGACCCATGCCCATGTCTTCACAAGACACATTACAGCTTCTATTGCTTGTTGTCACGTTAATTTCAATGATGCAACATCCTGTCACTTGAGAATGTAATATATTATAAACATCAAAGATTACAAAATATGCTTACTTGGCAGGGGACAGAACTTCAAAGCAAAAACGTCTATCTCCTTCAAGCACAGGTTTGACTGAACAAAGTCTCAGATCTTCTTCCATAACTGTCACAGCATCCTCTCCTAAACAGGCAGAAAGAGTATAAGATCGTCAATTTCCAAATAATCCACGCCATATAAATAACATACTCTTATATGTAACCATGCATCAAATCAACTGTGTGGAACTATTGTTCCATGTTAGTTAATGCTGTAGTTTCTTCTTTCTTAGGGTAAATCTTCGACCAGTAAGGTTTTCAAAACTAGTTCAATTAAAAAATGATGACTATTATGAAGTTCCAAATAATGAATATTTTAAAACACAAGAATTTCATGATTTGTCATCAAAATGTTAAGGGACAAGGACCTGATCATTACTTTACTACCTCAACTCATAAAGCTCAACAAACTTAGTATATTCTGTACAATCTTCGTCTGCCATATGCTAAGCCCCTTCAGAAGATTTCGTTTGATTCCGTGAGAGCTTAGGTTCACATGCACGAGACTGCTCTGTTAGTTTGTTACTTTTTCTATCTGTTTATAGATGAAGTGTTATAAATTAGGTGCAAAATAAGCATCCTTTCCCTTGTCATGTGAACCAGACACTGCCTGAAGTGGACTTACAAATTCATGCTACAAGAGATTGGTCGTTTTTGTATCTAAGGCTGTACATTTAACAGACCATCATTAGAAACAGAAAGCATTATAGTTGCCTTTACAAGGATACCTATTAACATGTAATTTCTATGGACATGACTTTCGAAACGAAGGTGCTTTTATTTTTGTTAAGGATAATCTGTTTAATAAAACTGATACCGTCATTTCCCATAACTATGGTTCTGGAACACAACTATGGTCCATGATACAACCATTCAAAGAACATTGTAGAAGAAACGTAGACTGTTCATAGACAGCTGCAGTGACTTGACTTCAAACTACAGTACAGCAAAAATATAGATAAATGAGGTACTACATTACGGAGTACAAAATTTAAATGGTTGTATTGTGGACCATAGCTGTGTTCCAGGACCATAGTTATGGGAAATGACGATATGTCTCATTTCTGTAGTGAACAAGATACTGAAATCTGTAGGATTTAAGTTGGCTGTCGCCTATCAAGTTGTATTATCTTGTGTGTTTATAGAGCACCAGTAGGAGAATTTAAAAATTGTATATCCAATTTAGACATTTAGACTGCAACGAAAACTCACTTGAACTGTAGTAGGTTACAAAACAAAACGTACAAAGTTAACAGTTACAGACATGATCAACTGACCAGGAACAACAGAGAGTCCTGTAATACATGGTCCTGTAGCAGAGGAGACTGCAATGTGAAGTGTAGTTCACACTGCATTCCAGACCCTGAGTTGAGGTGCTGCAGCAGTAACTCAAAGTGAAGATTTAATTAATATTGCTGTGCTGCCACCTGGATTGTGTTGTCGACCATTACTTAATTTTAAATTACCTTCTAAAGGCGTTTCTAAGATTCAAACTAAGTCAATATCATAACTATGTAATAGTGGTTAGTGGTTAAAAGTTTCGTGTGCTGATGCAGTAGCACTGAAATTCAGTATAATTAACTCTTTCTTCGGAAAAGAGAAGTTATGGGTCATTTCTGGATACAGACCTAAGCATAATTAGGAGATCCTGTACATCACGAATTATTTGTATAGTTGTGTGAGGATCAAGGCTTCATAGCAGAACGAGGACATTCTTAGGTGCGTCAGAAAAGTATTACTGTATTTTCTCGAATACCCCGCGCAATTTTTTTCCGAAATATATAAGTAAAAAATATGGGTGCGCGGTTTATTCGAAATGAAGTTGGCAACATGCCATGCAACTCCTAAGGTGGTAGAGCATGCCATTATCTTCGTGCATAGATATTTCAATCTGTTAACATTGTTAAATGGTGCATGGTGTTTAGATTAGCAGTAGATGTGTCTGAATCAAGTTCAAGTGTGATAGCTGATAAGTGTTTAGTTTATGCGTCTTATATTTTCAATTCTGAAAATGATTACCATTAAAGGTATGAGATCGTGACCCTTTACTTGCAACGAAAAATTTAAAATTATCAAAGCTGTGGAAATCATACTACAGCCCATATAGGCTATTAGATGCAAGTGAAAGTTACAGACTGGAGAAAAAGAAGGAAATGTTATCAAACAGGATCCTTTAGTGGTCAGTGTGAAGTCCAAGCTAAACGAATATACAATGGAGAAACGATAGCTTGGCTATGCAGTTGCCAACTAGAAGTTCTGGCTATAGCACTGGAAGAAAATATTAAAGATTTCAAGTATTGTAAGAATGTCTGAACGCAACAACCTGGATGTATTTGTGCTCAATTGTTTTTAATTTGTCCTGAACACATTTACAGAAATATTTTGTTTTTGTAATTTGCGTTTGTTTTTTGTCTTTCAAAAGTGGGGTGCACGACTTATTCGAGAAAATAAGGTACTTTTTTCCAATAATCACCAATGCTTTTGAAGTTGTACTGGACACTGATTGACAATACTGCTGGCGCATTTAGGTATTACAGTTATGGTTCATTACTGAATATCTCTACAGACAGAGACAAGAGTACAAAGCAACCATTAGTACACTCGTCATGTTTGGGTAGTAACATAGTTCACATCGAAACAAGAAATCTTATTGTTAATTTACTTATGAACTTGCTTCAGATGACATTTGTTGCTATAAACTTCTTGTACCTAGCATTTACATGAAGCATCACTTGGTCATTTCAATGGTTTATTAGTCACAATATTAATTACAAATAATTTATATGGTTTACACAGATTTTAACTTAAAATGTTTTAACATGTTTTATTAAAGGATATATGCACATGTAAATTGTTCCTACATAGTGCCTGTATTATACTTCTGATGTCTTGTATGCACACTTGTTTGTCAATCTAATTATAAATGTATTCAGTAGGATTATTATACAAACTGATCTGAAGATGGCTCATTTGAACTGACAACGTCATCAGTAAAAATGTAAAAATAGCATTTGTGTAATTTTGTCACATAAGCATAGATGGCCTTTTTAACCTATTACTGCTGTGCGTGATCATATAATCAGGCATGCATGTGTTTATTTAAACTGTTGAAAAAATAATACTACATTATGGATTTGAATTTTGGAAGTGCTTATTGATTCAGAAGATATGTGGCAACGCTGACATTGTGATAAGTTCATTGCCGAAACACAGTTAGGAGCTGTCTGCAATGTTAGTTATCAGCTGAAATACGATGGCAGCCTTGTGTAAGTATTGCTTTTATCGCATTGTTTGAAGATATTTATCTTGGCCGTACTCTAGAATAATCATAGCTTCTGCTGTACTGCTAAGGATGTTCAGTCTTCCATGATGACGCATGTGTACTAATTATAAATGTGTCGTCATCATATGAACACGCTTGGCACTTCATACTTCATTCTATGAAGCACAGTAGATTTGTATCTTTTAGTATTGATTTAGAAATTAAAATATTTTATACAAAATATTTATATACAGTGAAACCTGTTCAAATCGGGACCTGAATAATCCGGAATCCTGTCTATTTCAGAACAATTTATTGGTCCTGGCGAAATTCATATGTATTATGTATAATTTTTCCTGATTAAAATGGAAACTGTCCAACGCTTACGCGGAAACTGTCTGCTACTGTTCAAAATGGAAATAATATTTTGGACACACTACTTTAATGTAAACTATATTTTGAAACAGTATGTGCTTTCAAGGAATGTACGAAACACATAGGTCACTAAGATAATAACAAGTTTTCTTTGTAAAATATTTTAGGTTGCGAGGGTGTGTTGCCTGGTGGTCATAAATTTTATTACCCTATTGACTAGGCAGACGAGTCCCTTCAAAGATGTTCAATGCTTCACTCCTGTATACTGTCGTAGCTGGGTAGAATGCAAGTGTATAGTGATTTCGTGATAAAAAGTTGCGTAAAAATGTTGCACTATCATTAATTGATGAAGTAAAAGTTATCAAGGAAAACAAGAAACGAAGAGTACGGAAAATAATGTTGAAATTTATGAATGGAAAACTCATGTGTAACTTGACACTTTCAAAAATAAAGGCCGTATCATGAGTGAGTGGCTTGCGGTCAATAATGGTGACATAAAAGGAAAGAGAAAACAACTGGTTACATAGAAATGAATGAACTGTTGTGGAAGTGGATTGTTCTTGCCCTTTCAAAGATCGTGCAAATTTCTGGACCTATTCTGCAAAGAAAACCCTTGAACTGGCAAAGAAATTAGATAATCCAGAATTCAAGGCTTGTAGGCTCCTAGTCCAATTAAATAATGTGCTGTGATATACAGTACAGTATTATAGTATAGTGCTAGATATTAAATTTAGCGTAATTAATAAACTTTATAGTGCTTAATGAGTGACTTACGATACAATTTATAGAGGAAATGAGATTTTCATCAAGATTATTCACCAATTAAATAAGCGACATGAAGCTGATTTAATGTCAGTAGTGTTACACGGAATATTTTATAATTCCTACAATTTGCAGCATGCCATTTTGTTTTTCATTTATACAAATGATAAAATATTCCATTTCAACTTCACACCTGAATAACACAGAAACCTGTCCACAACGGAAAAAAAATTAGGACCATATCACTTCCGTCTTGAACAGGTTTCACTGTGTGTGTGTGTGTGTGTGTGTGTGTGTGTGTGTTATATATAATAGGTTATTTTACGACACTTTATCAACATCTCAGGTTATTTTAGCGTCTGAATGAGATGAAGGTGATAATGCCGGTGAAATGAGTCCAGGTCCAACACCAAAAGTTACCCAGCATTTGCTCATATTAAGTTGAGGGAAAACCCCGGAAAAACCCTCAACCAGGTAACTTGCCCCGACTGGGAATCGAACCCGGGCCACCTGGTTTCGTGGATAGACGCGCTAACCGTTACTCCACAGATGTGGACCATATATATATATTCATTGATCCATTTATTTTATATGAACCTGTGCGTCATGATAATTGATAGGCATGTTCATATAATGAATGCATGCTGTATCTCTGTAATTTATAATGACGATAGTATGGGCAGTAAGAAACGGTTATATAATATACTCAAAAAAAAACTAAGAGACAGTCCAAAAGCAACATTACGTGGAGTAAGGAGGATATTATCGATAGAAGCAATGTGTTCCCTGAAGCAGACTATACATTTTTGCGTGGAAAGTCATCTGCAGATTGTTTTGAGATGACTGTAAATGATGAACTTATAAATTTGCCAAGAGAAGGATCAAGCAACTATGCATTATTCAAGAACTGCATGGACCTAAGATAGCTTCCAAGGAGATGAAGATATTCCTGGCCACACTACTTCTTTCCGGATACAACACTGTTCCTGCAAGAGATCATGCTGGCAAGCAGGAGGTGATGTACGCATGAACTAACTGTGAATGCCATGAGACGAGATTGTTTTTTGGAAATCTGTCGTTTCGTTCCTTGTGTCTACAACAATAAACCAGACAAAAATGATAAATTGTGCAAACTTCGTCCAATAATGAACCACTTGAAGAGTCGATTCATGAAACTGTACCAATCAGAATAGTGCCTGGATTTCGATGAGTGCATGGTGGAATATTACAGACGTCACACCTGTAAACAATTTATCCACGGAAAACCCATCTGGTTTGCCTACAGAATCTGGTGTCTCAATACATCAACCGGATATTTGATAAATTTTTATGTTTACCAAGGGAAAAACCTAATGGCAATATCAAATACGAAGAAAACTTTGGGAAATGTGCTGCTCCGATGGTATCAATGCTACTGATGCTGGACGTGGACGAGCTACTGAAGTGCTATTGCTCCGGATTTATTTTGACAACCTCTGCACAGGAGTGAACCACGGTTATGGTGCCACTGGGACAATCCGTGAAAACAGAATACCCACTTAGGTCATTGAAAGAGATGAAGAAAAGGACACGTGGCTCTTATGAAATGGTGAACATTTCAAACGAAGAAATTGGTATTGTGTGGTGGATGGACAATTCTGTGGTGACCATGGCATCCACTTGTCATGGAGTGCAGCCTATTTCGAATGTCTCGTTATTCACAGGCACAAAAGAAGAAAGTGCGAGTTCCTTGTCCTACACTACAAAATGTGACAAATACGTGTTATTTTATTTCTTGAGAATTGATCCAAGAAACTCGTAATTACAGAAAATGTTTCGAAAGGGCTTATTGCTAAAAGTCTTCTTTTCTTCTAGGAAGTTTACCAAGAAGTCCACTGCCTTGCAAAAGATGGAAGTTCTCGGCGAGTTGACATCATTGTCATTGATAGACGAAATTACACAGCAATTATCATCAATCCCACTGTGTGCTTTCAAACTGCAGTTGAACAATGAACAATCCATAGCAGTACATGAAGAAAAGAAGACCATCTATGACCCTACAATTGAATACTTTAGGGATTATTATCATATACAAGGACATATTGAAGTATTTGGATTATTGTTCAGAGCAAGGGGAGCAATTCCAAAATTCTCAATTGAATGTTTTAAGTCTTTTGAAATTCCTTTAAAAATTTTGAAAATTATTGCTGTAGATGTAATCAAATATTCTGTTCAAATTTTACGTAATCACTTGTACACCTAAATTCCTTTATATTCTATCTGATTATTAATAATTATTGAATAAACATACTTTCCCAAGGGCAACTTCTAGTTGAAAATAACAATCATTACACAAATGTTTATTTTTATTTATTTAGGATGCTGTATCTTTTGGCAACCCTTACTAAAGGTCAGCTACCTTTGTGATATAATAGTACATTATGCAACGAGCCTATAATGATAGTAATTAAGAAGTGAGTATGGATGTTTACGAAACGAGCGCAAGCAAGTTTCATAATTTTCATACGAGCTTCTTAATTACCATTATAGGCAAGTTTCATTGACTTCTTATGCTCGACCATATTGCTAACTTGAAATTATTCAGATACATTTTATTTGTATCTGACAAGATCGGAAGTGACCTTGTTCTAGGTCGTGAATTGTGAGATGTGCGCAGACGCGAAAGTATTGATTTTTTCCGAGGAACAATAATGTCATTGACCTTGTGTAATCCCGTTAAACTTGGTATAACTTTGATTATTGAATTCGACATTGAAAAACGAGATGACAAATTGAATTTATTTGAATATCATTTACAATTAACGCTAATTATTATAGTAACAGAACATAACCTTCTGCGACAGTATTGGATTTCCAGCCTCCGTGACTTTTCGCTAATTCTCTTTCAATTGCATATCCGAGAATAATCGATACTTGCGGTTTTATAACGGTACAAAGCTGACTTGTTATTGGCTGAACACCTGTAAGCTGAGTTGTCATTGGCTGAAAACACCTGTACTTTAATGAGTAGGTGTACTTTAATGACATGCATTAAAGGACTGCTACCAGGTGTATAATTACTACATTTCGGCATGGTCGAGCATGAAGTATTTTGTGGCCTGAGATCGTTATTAATTGCAAATACTATGTTTATATAATAATAATAATAATAATAATAATAATAATAATAATAATAATAATTTTTATTGTCATTGAATGAAAAACTTCACTGTAGACACTGTCAGTGTCACAATCTTGGATATATAAAACATAAAAATTTAATTATTAAAATAATGTAGATATTTACAAATTATATAATATAAAGTTAAAAGTACTATATTTACTAGATAAAAGACAGCATCAAGTACTAATTGTCATATGTTTAATAATAATACAACAGAGGTTAATAATAAACTTTAAAAACGCACGGAAAATAGTGTAATTTACACTGTTCATTATTACACTTAAATTTAAAATATTAATTGACTCACCACTAAGTTTCATTCAAAATCTCACTACTGAAAAACATTAAGAAACAAAAGCATAACATTTAAAATTGCATTATTTAAAAATGTATGTCAATTTCAAAGAACTCATTAATTGAGTAAAATGGGTTTTTAATTAACCAACTATACAATTTTGTTTTATAACTTTCAACAGGAAGAAGCTGAATGTTTGTAGGGAGGTTATTAAACAATTTGATTCCAATCAACTTATAATATTTTTTTTTTGTCACACTAAGTCCACAAAATGAATAATCTAATAATTAATTGCCTATTCCTCGTTGTATGACTGTGTATCTCACTTCTCATGTTAAATTCCTGCAAATGTTCTTTCATAAACACTAGGACATCATATATGTACAGATTTATGACAGTCTGTATGCACAGGGCTCACTTACCACTTCTCTTCCTGTACACCAGCTGGTTGTCCTGTAATGTAAACCAACGTCTATTCCAAGTCTTGAATGCATTTGATGTTCTCTTGTAAAGATAACCTTCCATATGAGGGGCACCATTACATCCTGGCGGAGGTACAAAATCCTTACTGGTCACGTAAGTGTGTCTGTTTTCCATCTGCTTTTCAAGTTTACTGCACTGTTGTCGTAATTCTACAACCTGATAAATATAAAGAAAATGTTATGTACAGATAACGGTCGTTTTTGCTCGGTGGCTTCCACTGTTCACCTGCTCATTCATGAAAGGGAGTTTGTAACAAACATTACCAAATAACATTATCGAATAAATGAATTGACTTCTGCAAAGACGACACATGTTACATTTTTGTAAAAATTATGTTTTATTGTGATAACTGGAGTTCCTTAGATAGACTCATCTATTGCTGAATAAAGGGTATTTGTTCCATATTTCGTTTCATTAGCAAAGATGTGGTTATCTGCAAAAACAGAACTTGTGTTGCACAACTATCCTTCTTGTTGATATGAACAGTGTGTTGGCTGCTGAATGAAGTGTTTCGATAAAATATCTGATGATATGCGGTCTAAAGGTAAGGTCACACGTCGCTACTTTTGCAGCGCTACTTTTATACTGCAGCTGCAAAAGTTGCGTGTCGTGTTCACACGTAAGCCAAAAGTAGCGCGCTGCACGCTACTTTTCGTGCTGCGCAACCCGAGTGCTGCAAAAGTTGCAACTGGAGGTTGCGAGTCTGTTCACACACAAGGCGCTACTTTTGCAGCTGCAGTCATGCTGCAGGTTTCCATCTCCGTGTTGACTTCTCAATATACATTTTGTGGTTATGTTCGCATTATTAAGAAACTCATGCGAAAGCTTCCTTATCTATTATTTGCTTTTCTGTCCTAACTAGTATTCAGAAATTGACATTATTTTTACTATAAAGCTTTTAAAAACGCCTATATACTTAAATGATAACCAACAGTATATTCACGTAATCAATGTTGGCAACCCTCCTGTTTGGAACTACGCTACGGAAAATTTAAAAAATGAATTATGCTCAGACTGTGTTGTGTATTTAATAACTGTTACAAATAATTTATTTTCATCACATTTAACATTAAAATATATCCAAACAATAAAGGTATCATTGGCACATTTGGGTGGTAACACTGATTGCAACCGCAGCAAAAGTTTCAATAAAACCGATATCCAAAATGCTGCAGCTGCAACCCTGAGACCCTGTTCACACGTCGCTACTTTTAAGTTGCGCGCAGCATGGAAAAGTAGCGGGCAGCAGGTTCGGCAGCCGCTACTTTTCGGGTTGCACCGTTGTTCACACGTCGCAGTACAAGAGTTGCACAGTTTTTTGTACTGCATCGCTGCAAAAGTAGCGACGTGTGATCGTACCTTAATATTATGCAGCTATTTAATAATATGAACACGAACTATATTTGAGGGCTGCAGCAACCAAAGGGGTTCCACCAAGAATGAACAGTTTCTTGTATTTTGTTGAACTTTTTGGAAAGTGCTTTCACATCTGCTTTTACTGCCTTTCATGGAAACTCCAAAGAGACTGTGATGAAGAACTATGTACAAAGACCTCGAATGAAGTAAGCTCCTTCCTTCTTTACTATATTAATGAGTTATCTCCTAATATAAAAAAACTCATATTTTAGCATTATGCAGGGCAGAACCGTAACCCTATGGTGGTGCACTTTCTAACGAATCTGGTCGATAATGTATCGTCATATATTTCCTATCAGAAGGAAGGCACTCACAGGGGTTTTGGGACTGTGAGGAGAAGAGCAGACAGCCAGAGCATGTGCAGAACTCACTCCTTCAAGTGTCAAGTGGGGATTTTCTGTAAAATTGGTTACTTCGACTGACGTATTGTCTTTCAAGACCCGATGGCCAACAAGTTAAAAGAAAACAAACACTTCCAAGAAGTCAGCACACAAACCATGATCAAAGAGGATGGCACTCCAGATTTCCAAATTCAGGCAGTTCGAGTATGTTATTAATGGACTAGTACAACATACTAGATCTTGGTCCATCTCCTCTGCTACGTCGTAAGTGTGAATATCTCACACAAAAACTTCCCACAAACCAAAAGAAACTTGAAGATACGGCTAAACTAAAACGTTATGTTCCAGGATATCATTTTTTTTTGACAATATTTTTTCAGTGGCCTTCTACACTTATTGATGATTATTGATGAATGACATTCTTTAATGTGCAGTGACAAAACTTTTGACTTTGTTAGCAGGATAACAATGTTAAACATATTGAACACACTACTGCATTATTCATAAAAAATTACATTACAATTTTTCATCTTTTTCAAAGATAATTCATATTCTACACTGTAATATTTCTTTTTCTTGCACAAAATGTATATTATTATAAGATGTAAGAAATATAATAAAATATTGTTCGTTTAGTTCTTACAAAAAAATGTTTGGTGTGCAAAAAGTACATATGTTGCAAAGTATTTTAATTTATTCCAGGTTACGAAATGGTGATTGTTAGAAGTTGATATATTTCAATTACATTTATTGTAGTAATAATTTCAGTAATAAATTTTTAGTATTTTTCCTGTTATTCAATTTTTCTTAATTAAGTCAAAACTATAAATTTGTAACATATGCCCTTTTTGCAGAAGTCAATTCAATTTGATTTTAAAAGCTACGCAATGTTCGATAGTTTGAAAATAAATACATTCATTATGTTTACAAATCAGCACAATAAAAATAAAAAACATCAGCAGTTGCACTGCACCACTGAATATGTACCGGTGCCAAATGTAAATATTATGCTAATGCACAATTTTACTCCAACCACAAACGATCGCCTCTGCTGTAACTGTAAGCGATCGATATGCAGAAATCAACAATATGTAATTAGTACAAAATATTACAAAGATGTAATCTAAGTAAAACAGTTTACTCTTCGTATTTATGAATACGTGTTAGTAATCTTTCAATTGCAATAAAGCTGGTGAAGCAATGTTGAACGTTACATTTCATCACAGGTGTGAGTTCATATTAGAATAAAGACATTTGCTATAATGCTATGCTTCAGAAATAAAGTCTAATACAGAAATAATTGAATATAATGTAAAGAATACGTTAATGACAAAAATAAGATGAGAGTCACAAGGAATAACAAATTTTATTTTTAACAAATAATTTATCTTTCATATAATGACTACAGCCAATTAAGTCACCTTGAGTGGTCTAAGATTATGATGCTTCTTGCCTTCGAATCTCTTTTAAGGTTGATAAAAATCCTCAATAAGACTTGCTTTGAAAGGGTTGAGGCTATTTCAAAATGTGGAGTCAGCAGTACCTGGTTTCCATACTAACAACAATGATAAACAAAAGTCTTCCTACATTAGATTTCAAAAGACACATTTAAGTTTCTATAACATATTTGAAAAATTCCTACAAACAAATAATCAACTTACATCATCAGCCAGCTTCTTAAAAAATGGATCCAAATCTTGGCACAAATCTGAACCCTGATGGAAGTAAGTGCTGCACGCATGCATATACGACAACAACTGTGAAGTAAGAGAAAAACGTATTTCATTATTAATACTACTACAACCACCATCAGCCACACACACGATGAATGATGGTTATTGAGTACAAGGACAAGAGCAGCAGGCAGAAGCTCCCAACTGTGTATCAAGTAAACCTATGGGTGGCTTCGAGCTTCCTCTCTTACTGTACAGGGCGCCCCCACAGTGTTCAGAATTCGGAACTACTGTTCCTGTATCCAGGGACGATATTCATTAAGTCCACACTCAAGACTCCATCCTTGTCTACCATTTTCTCACTAACTCCTACCACGAGGTCCAGTAAAACCTTGCTGAATCCAAAAGCCAATGGTAAGAAAAAGAGGCCCTACTTTCTGAAGGTGGAGGAAGCTTCAGAGGGAAGCTGTGTAGATGGGGGAAGGCAGCGAAAGTTGGTACCCCTGCCCTGCAGCTGCTGGTTCTCCTCCTTAACCTTCCTCATCTCGAAGATCTGAAAAACAGGAAACTGTAGATTGGGCTTTTATTAACAACACGAGTGCCAAAGGGACAACGCCACAACATAGTGGCACTCCACCTGAGGCACAACATGCCAAAAGAGAACCACGAAGGGGTGAAGGGAATCTAAGGGTCTCTGCCGCACAGTCTTACTCCACTCAGTATGCAGTCTTTCAAGAGGGCATGCAGGAGGAAGGGTTTATTGAGGAGCAGTTCCCGGGTTGCTAAGATGCTGTGTGGGATGCTTGACAACGACACCATCCTGCCCAGGTTCGAGTGCACCAAGCTGTGGACGCCTGCTGGTCACTTGCGCAGAGAAAGAGTCCAGGAAGTGGCTTTGTAGGTATATTAGCCACATCAAACATCGGACAGGAGTTAACCTGGTAGTGCTGGAGACCTCCAAGCTTCCTAAGCTACAAAGAGTCCAGGAAGTGGCTTTGTAGGTATATTAGCCACATCAAACATCGGACAGGAGTTAACCTGGTAGTGCTAGAGACCTCCAAGCTTCCTAAGCTACAAAGAGTACAGGAAGTGACTTGTGGAAAATATTATACTAAGGGACATAAATCAAGACATTTGAAATCGAGTTAACATCAAAAATAGATAAAAAGAGGGATAAATTCCGTCCGCTAATAATATGGAGCAATGTAATGTTTCTGTTAATATTTTACTACAAGTATTTACTATAACAATATTACGATTAACTTCAATAAAAATTTACAGAAGTTATACAACTATGAAAACACAACTATATTCTATTTAAATTTTCTACAATCGTAGTGCAAAATCTGAGTAGTTAACAGAACATGCTGGTATGCTACTGGATGTGTAAAGGCATTTCCGAAGCCTGAACGTCAAGATAAGAGAACATATATGACTTAATTCGCTACTGAGTCTTGTGTGACACTGTCAGAGCTTGAATAGAACACATACAAGTCTTTGGTGGGTTGGACTGTGACAAAAATGTTTCAATTGGTTATCATTATTTAGAAGGTTGAACTTGTTGGAAAAAAAAAAGTGGTTTAAAGTTATAACTATAAAAAAGTTAAGCTTCTTTAAAGAAAAATGCTTTAATTGGTCAGAAGTTATCATAGAGGATGATGTTAAATTTCTTTTATGATATTGGATCTGTTCATACCGTCATTACAAGAGCTGACAAAAAACAAATGGTAGATGAATTTATTATCTATTAGATTAGGTTTCTTCTCCTGCTGCTTGTACTCCCCTCCCCACGCCCCAACTGATTACAAAGGTCCAGCAAACCACTGAAACTTCGATATATTTCCATCAAATGAAAAATATTTTCAGACAAATCCACTCCCAAGTGACACATGATCAATGCTTTCCTTCAGATTTGTTTAGGGGAAAATTGAGAAGAAAGGAAAAATTAAATGTTAAATACAATGAAATCTGGAAGTACAGAACCTCACTAACCTGAAGGATCTAGGATCCAAACCTGCTCAGGTTAGCAAATGTTCCAATAATCTAAAATTTTACTTTCTGATGTATTATTTGTGTTTCTACATCCTCAATACTCTGCTTATATTTCTTTTTATTATAATTTAACAATCTGCAGTGCTTTACTTATTTATTTACAGTGTTGTGCCTAATTATTTAGTTCTTCAAAATCATTATGATATGTAAAAATTTTGACCCTAACATCACAGGAAATTTCTTAACTTTTCGAAGAGTGATGACAACTTCATTAAAATTTCCATTAAGTTTTTCAGAGGCGAAACAACAATAAAAGTTCATATAATATGTTGTCACCCTCTCATGGCCAAACTTCAAACTACCATTATTTCTGTTTAATGTGCCAATTAAATGTTGCACACACTGAAAGTCAACTAGAAAGTATGTAAAAATTACACTTACAGTTCCTAAAACTTCTGGTTTCTTCCTGGCCTGCAGAAGACTGAGATTGTGAACGTGATCAAGAGCTGTGTGGCGGAAACATGAGCGGGTGGCACACAGCAAGTTCTGCGCCTCTTCTGCTTCTGCAGGACGGCTGCGCGGCGCCTGCGAGTTCCGCAACAGTGCACTGTCCAGATCTCCTGAGATCTTCTCGAAGTAGTGGCGAGACTCGCGCACATTCTTTATATCACTGCCAACAAAATTAAAATGTTTCAATTTTAATTTCTCGGTAATTCACCATCATCCTGATTAACTGTGGATAAATAAATGGAAACTACTGTCTGTATTATATGCTTACAATACTAAAAGTACACATTCCTGAACGAGATATATTTGATGGGCCAAGAAACCAATAGGCATGTCCGCAATTCAAGATATCACCAACATGAGCAAATTAGTTTGAGGCTATTCCTTTTTCAAAATGCTCTTGATTTGAACATCATTATTTAGGTCTACCCATTAGGTTGGTACTGAATTCTTTCTATTATACCTATGGTTAGTCTCAGCTTTCTTCTTCTTTCCACTTTCTATTATAATAACACTGCTAACACATACTACTAATATATTTCAAATATCGTACAATGAAGTGATACATGATTCTGAAAATTATACAAATAATTAATACATTTGATTTGCGTTATTTTCCAGGAGAGGTAAATTCAAGTATATCACCTATTTTAATTGTCTCTTTGTTCTGTCCGAGAATATGAAATAACTCATGCACTTTCTAAACCACACGCCTCTGCAGTCAGATTCTTTGTTTGTGAAAAACTGGCATGGACTGCATCATAAGCCACTCCTTTAAAAAATTATATACAGAAAATACCATACTCCTCGCTTGTGAGTGTAGGACTGTCCTTTTGCATATAATAGATGAAACACCAGAACCAATTGCAATCCCTTCAAGAGACATTGTTACGGTAAGTTACACATCACACAAGAGAAAACAGTTCACATCTGAATTAGAAAATAAACATAATCTGTCTTTGTTTACAGAGAGGGACTTCAGAGCAAAATATATTCTCTGCTGTAGGTTGGATATCTCTGTTTAGTCTTAAAGCGATAACACGCAAACCAGTTGACATACAATTGCCATTCTTGTACAGTTCAATTCAGTATGTGTAGCCCTATCGAATGGCACAGCTTAAAATTCATTCCTAGCCATAAGTATTGTGCGCACAAGAAAGAAACTAATATGCTAAGCTTGAGCATGACTTTGCGACGATTTAACTAGGCAACACTGGCTAGTCGACTTAGACTGGCCTGAACCAGCTCCGCCTTATATGCCTTCCTATTCTGAAAGCTCTCTAGGATTAACGAGGGTATAGTCAGTTTCTTGTTGCACTTTCCTGTTTAAGTTCTATAAGAAATATGTAATGTATTTAATAACGTTTATTAAATGAAGGCAATGTCATACTGCTGAGGGATAATATTTTTTGTAATATAATTTTGTTGAAAGCCATAACCTAAAAGAAAGACGTTTATATGTAGCATAATTACATTTTATTCTCGGAACAGACTGTAGCTGTAAGAATTTGCAGTAACAGAAACATTAACGCATTTCTACTTTTGATGAATGGTTGTAAGATTTGTTGAAACTTGAGTGAAGGGCCATTCTTGGATCTGGTGTATGTAAGATAAAACTTCATCTTTTTGCTCGATACTATCAAAAAATTAGAAGGGCTCCAGCTTTTTGTGAATCCATGTCTAAAAGTCACCATTGTTGCAAGCATACATTTGTTTCAATACATGTCAGTTACCTTAGAAAGACTGATGTGAGTCTGTACAGAAAAAAAAGTCATAGATCTGAGAGTACAAATCTTCAATATGCATAAACTTTGGGAACGAGAATATTGAAAAGTTAATAAAGTGGAAGTGCCTGCCAACAGCAGAGCTGGTAGTTAGAGTATAAATTGTAAAATGCTACTGCTTTTTGCTTCCTATTTCCATATTTTCAAATGTCCTTTTAGGTATCCAAAACTTGAATTTTTAGAATCTAAACATGTGTAGTTATCAAATTCATATTTTTATATAAGATGTCCCTCCCATGCTTGTTCTTCTTCTCAGGAACTGACACCTAAACTGATTACAAGCTAAATGCAGGAATTATGCTTGTTACCAACACAACTGTGAATTCAGAATTCAGTCTTAGAATTTCTTTCACAGGAACTGCAGAGTTTGCCAAATATGCGACTTCTCACATGTTTCCTTTCTTTGCTTCACAACATTACAGCCAGTATATTCACTGTCTTTGTTTAGTCAACTGTCCGAAGATGGGACTGAACCCCACAAGTGATACCAACAAGGCACCATTTATGAGGCAACTAGGCCAGGAGATAATGAGGTACGGTGGCCAGTTCCTTACCCCTCTCCATTGCGTACATCACTGAGTAGCTACATATTACACTAATCAGACTTCAGATGCATACAAACAATTTTTCTTCCTCCGACACATATCGTCCAGTGAAATGTACTCTGCAGCTTCTATTCATCGGCCAGAGCAAGGCTGTACTGTGAATTACTACACAACAAATGCTAATATGTGATTTCCATTTGCCTCTATTCACTTTCTATAACAATAAATATTCTAATTTAGAACAAATATTTTTCGTGTAGATTATTCATTTTAAAATGCTACACTACACAGATCTCTGATCTGGTCAAAAATCCTGATATTTAACCCTTGTGGTGAATTCTGGTGAAGTCCGGAGGGCCTAATTAGTCAAATCCTCTCCCATCACCTCCATGCTGGGGCACCCTTGTCTCTTTTAAGATGCGAAAGAGAGAGTGGTGTGAGAAAAGCAATGGGAAGCTAGGGTATTCATCTTTCCCAAGAAAAACTGCAAACATGGCATGATGAGTCTTTCCACAGTAAATCAAAAGCAGGATAGCAATGGCAAAGGAAGCTTTTAACAGAAGAAGGAACAACTTCTGTGGACCTCTAGAGAAAGAACTAAGAAACTAGTGAAGTACTTTGTGTGGAGTGTGACATTGTATGAAGCAGAAGCATGAACATTATGACGAAGTGAAGAGAAACAACTAGAAGCATTTGAAATGTGGATACGGAGAAGAATGGAGTTTGTGAAGTGGGCAGACAGAATAAGAAATTAAGTTGTGTTGGAAAGATCGAGTGAAGAAAGAATGATGCTGAAACTGATCAGGAAGAGGAAAAGGAATTGGCTGGGTCACTGGCTGAGGAGAAACTGCCTACTGAAGGATGCACTGGAAGGAATGGTGAACAGGAGAAGAGTTCGGGGCAGAAGAAGATATCAGATGATAGACGACATTAAGATATATGGATCATATGCAGAGACAAAGAGGAAGGCAGAAAGCAGGAAAACTAAAGAATGCTGGGTTTGCAGTGAAAGACCTGCCATTTGGCACTACACTATGTATACATATATACACACTACACAGTCGTTCCAAAATGCAATCTGCTTATGATACAGGAATGTATGAAATATGCATTTTTTTAATCAGGCAACACTTAAGTGAACAGAAAACAGAGACTACAATAAAACTGTTTTTCTGTTAAATACCATTACATAAAACAGCCACATTACTCAACAACTATTACAATAAATAAAGCTCGAAGAACCTATTTATTGCACACTTCTTATCAGTCACACTCACAGGATTCAGATTCTTCACGTTTGTAACAGCAAATAACTCAGCATTTCTAATACTGATTAGCTTACCCTTTAACAAAGGATGTGAGATTCTTCAATATGGTACGAGATGCTTGATCTAGTAGAATGGTATGGAACTTGTTCATTTCTTGAAGAGCATGAATTAATTTGTTAAGGCACACCATGATATCAGTGTCTTCTCGAAAATAACTGCTTAAATCCCATAAACTGTTAGCAAACTGACTGAAAATAGGAGAAATATAATTTTAATACAGTTTCTTAAAGAAGAGTTCAGGATAATTTACGGAAATATTGAAATAGTACAACTCCAATTATCCGGACTAACTGGAGATCAGGTCGATCTGGATATGCAGAAACCCAGACCGGATAATTGGATATAGTTCAGGAATAATTAAGAGAAATCTATGTCTGACAAATTTTTATTGATAAAAACTAAGCAAAAGAGGTACCGCTATATATGTACTGTACTTTACTATTAAAATTGTACATTAATAGTAGGTAATAAAATTAGGATACAGTATACTATACAAATTTATTTTAGTACAGTACATAATTCTATATAGTAGCTACCTGGATGATTGGGGGTCCAGATAACTGGAGTTCTACTGTATTACAAAGAAGAAGATAGTTTATTAACATAGTCTATTTTTATATTTCACGTCACACACAAGTTAAGGCAGGAAAGCACTAACTTATGTCAATATTTCCAACTCTTCTATACAATAATTTCACTGTTCGATTATTTTCAATATAATTTTCTTACACAGAAGAAATCAACACGACTAACTGAACGTTTCCCTGTCAACTGAATCATAAAGAAGCTTTCAGTTAATTAAAGAATAGTATTTTAATTAATTATAGGTATAGATTTGTTAATAAATATGGATATAGTTTTGTATAAATTATTTATACAATCTTCGTTCATGAATCAAATATATTCAGTATTATGAACGAAAACATACACTAGTATTAAATACTGCCTTACCTTTGTTGTGCCACATAACTTTTTCCTACATCAACCATGAGCCCACACATCTTTAATATCTGTAAAGAACAAAAAAATATAAATATTCAGGTCAAGCATTTATTCAGATATGATGCTCCCACTTCCTACTTATGTTATGCATTTCCTCATGGGATGTTATGAACTTCTTCCAGATGTCTTTAGGTTGGTCCCTTTTCCTTGCTATTTAAATACTGAAGGTTGCACCAACCAAAGTTTCCAAGGGAAAGAGGAACAGACTACCATTACAAAGCATTCAAGATATGACCACATTGTCTCCTCCCCTATTTAAACAATATCTACAACAAAACCTATCTTCTATTACAAAATTTATATTTAACAACACTTTTAACTGGAGAAATTACTGGCTGAGAAATGGTCAACAAATTTTGCTCAAAGCCATATATCATTGAGATGCAGTAAATCTATTACATGGAATTATCACTTATCACCTTCACACTGGACTACAATTTCGAGAACTGCGTGGGGATTTGTTTTAACATGAACAATTACTCGAAAGAGAACAGGGTTAATAATCACTACAAATCAATAACATCTCTATAACAATGGCCATAATTGTTTACCTACCATTTATTTAAAAAAAAAAAACAACAATTTTATAGTAAGCTTTGCCTTTCAGGCAGCCTCTGCTTGGAGGAAGCTGAATAAATTAAGTTTATTCAGAATAAATACTACATCTCTCCTTCTCTACATAGTGAAACATTCACTTACACAATTTCAAGGGAAAAATTGTTCCGGGGCCGGGTATCGATCCCGGGACCTCTGATTGAACGTACAGCACCCTACCAACTGAGCCACTAAGGAACTCCATCCGACACAGTCTCAATTGAGTTCCAGGGTGGTTTCGCGGTCAGACACGCTAACCGTTACTCCACAAGTGTGGACACAAGGAAATGTTGATTTGAATACCAATAGTCATTTAATGGTGTGATTTTAATTTTTAAAGTCACTTCAGGATTAGTTTACATTAAAAAGAACAGGCTCAGGAATGAAGAAATGTCAAGTTATATTGTTGATTTGAATAACAATACTGACTTCGATATAATATTAAATAATTAAGTCATATTGTTGATTTGAATAACAATAGTGACTTCGATATAATATTAAATAATTCAGTCACACCAGGATTAGTTTATATTAAAAAGAACAGGCTCAGGAATGAAGAAATGTCAAGTTATATTGTTGATTTGAATAACAATAGTGACTTCGATATAATATTAAATAATTAAGTCATATTGTTGATTTGAATAACAGTAGTGACTTCGATATAATATTAAATAATTCAGTCACACCAGGATTAGTTTATATTAAAAGAACAGGCTCAGGAATGAAGAAATGTCAAGTTATATTGTGGATTTGAATAACAATAGTGACTTCGATATAATATTAAATAATTAAGTCATATTGTTGATTTGAATAACAGTAGTGACTTCGATATAATATTAAATAATTCAGTCACACCAGGATTAGTTTATATTAAAAAGAACAGGCTCAGGAATGAAGAAATGTCAAGTTATATTGTTTTGATTTGAATAACAATAGTGACTTCGATATAATGTTAAATAATTCAGTCACATCAGGATTAGTTTATATTAAAAAGAACAGGCTCAGGAGTGAAGAAATGTCAAGTTATATTATTGATTTGAATAACAATAGTGACTTCGATATAATATTAAATAATTCAGTCACACCAGGATTAGTTTATATTAAAAAGAACAGGCTCAGGAGTGAAGAAATGTCAAGTTATATTGTTGATTTGAATAACAATAGTGACTTCGATATAATATTAAATAATTCAGTCACACCAGGATTAGTTTATATTAAAAAGAACAGGCTCAGGAATGAAGAAATGTCAAGTTATATTGTTGATTTGAATAACAATAGTGACTTCGATATAATATTAAATAATTCAGTCACACCAGGATTAGTTTATATTAAAAAGAACAGGCTCAGGAATGAAGAAATGTCAAGTTATATTGTTGATTTGAATAACAATAGTGACTTCGATATAATATTAAATAATTCAGTCACACCAGGATTAGTTTATATTAAAAAGAACAGGCTCAGGAATGAAGAAATGTCAAGTTATATTGTTGATTTGAATAACAATAGTGACTTCGATATAATATTAAATAATTAAGTCATATTGTTGATTTGAATAACAATAGTGACTTCGATATAATATTAAATAATTCAGTCACACCAGGATTAGTTTATATTAAAAAGAACAGGCTCAGGAATGAAGAAATGTCAAGTTATATTGTTGATTTGAATAACAATAGTGACTTCGATATAATATTAAATAATTAAGTCATATTGTTGATTTGAATAACAATAGTGACTTCGATATAATGTTAAATAATTCAGTCACACCAGGATTAGTTTATATTAAAAAGAACAGGCTCAGGAATGAAGAAATATCAAGTTATATTGTTGATTTTTTAAGTCACTTCAGGATTAGTTTACATTAAAAAGAACAGGCTCAGGAATGAAGAATTGTCGCTGCACACGTCAATAAATTAATAATTAAGTAATACCAGGATTAGTTTACATTAATAAGAACAGATACAAAAATAGCAATGTAATATTTATTTGAACAACAATAATCACTTCGCTGTGGCAGTTTTTTAAAATTCACTCCAGGATTAATTTGTATTATTCTAAAAACAGACACAAAAGTCATCAAATAATCATTGAGTGACTATTTTTTAACTTGAAAGTTAATTCTCATCTCCACTGTCAACGAGATCCGGATATCTTCATCTGGAATATCATCAGACTGAAGAACACGATAGAGCTCATGAAACAAGAGAACAATGAGTGGTAGGAGATAGGAGATCCTTTTTCTCTTTTGAGATAGGGAGAAGTCTATCATAGAGATGTGATGGTGATAAGTTTGGGATCTGAATTTCCCTGACGAAAGAGGTTCATGATCTTAAATTCTTATCTTCATTCAGTTTCATTCATTCTTTTAGCACTAATGCAGTAAATAAAAGCGACGAAAAAGTATGACAATCAGTGTGCTTCAGCTCGACTACTTTGAATTTCTTCTTCTTCCTCACTGTACGAAGCAACTGATACCAATAATATGGAACTGAAACAGAAGCCTATGTCTTCTTCCTGTGTTTTTCAGCAGTGATTATTTTACATCTACATCACACTCCACAATATGGCTGTGTCCACTTACATCAATTTATATAATCTATTTGGTTCAAACTTTTCTTGCCCTGTAATACATTGAGGAAAATGTCAGATACATGTGAATTTCGATTTTTACCTCCACGTGCACCAGAATAAAAAACATTTTTTCCTTATCTGGAAGAGACATTAACTCTTTGTGTAGACATGTGGCAATTTGATTACCTCCCCTTCCTCCTCCACCTTCATGCCACGTGTAGCATGTCACGTTTTGCCTGTCAGGTTGTAAGTCCAGAAATGCCATGGGAAGAGTTTAGGTAAGGTGTCAGAGACGTTGTTGTAAAAGTATAACTGAAATCAGTTGGTGTTCTCCATCGACACTGAACTGAAACGAGTTACTCTGCATGTCTTTTCTTTTCTTGTTACTTGAGTTCCGATTTTTAGAATTTACCATGGAAGTAAAAAAATGTAACTCCTTATTACATAATCTTCAAGAGACCAGTATTCATAAATATATTTTGTCTTCCATCTACCTGAATTTTTCCCTACCCTTCATTCTGCAGGGTGTGTTTTAGGACCTCTCTGTCTCGTTACTTTATCATTTCCTGTAACATAAGATTGCCCTGTATTTCGCGTCCTCTTCTTCTCCTGCTTGTAAGCTCTGAATTAATTTTTTGGTCTCACTAAGGTCTCATTCTCTGATGCTCTCTGTCCATACATTGGCTATGTATCTTAAGTTTGTGTGTTATTCAGTCTCGTATAAAAATGATAAAATTTCGTAAGTGATTTCTATTTCATAAAAGGGTTAATTCTATTTTTTAATTGAACTTCTTAAAGCATTTTATAAGAATGCAGCTCTGAACTTACATTTTATAACATTAGGTATTGTTACAGAAATTACTAACTTGTCTTTATTTTCATCTCTATTATTTTCAGGTAACAATGCCAAAATCTTCTTTGCTCTGAGACATAATGCTGTTTCACAGAGAGCATGTGCACAATCTAAGCTGATAAGATGCATTCAAGTGTCGACAGCAAATAGGAATGCAAAACTGAGGGGTGGGGGGGAACTTTTGCTTCAAGCATGAGACTTTCAACATAGCGCCACTGAGTCACATCCACAGCACACAAGTGATCAAAGTTATCAGACTATCAACATAGCGCCACTGAGTCACATCCACAGCACACAAGTGATCAAAGTTATCAGACTATCAACATAGGATTATTAGAAACAACAATCGTGTTTACTCAGAGTGGGATGTTACCTTTAAGCTTTCTTATTTTAAATTGCCTTATGTACAATGAAAATCAAGTGAATTACATTAGCCAATATTATTAAACTAATCACTGTAGTCAAACATGGGAAAAGCAGTATAACTCAACTTATATTCTTTGGATAATCTGTTTAATAACATATAAAGTAGAATAACTCAACTTATACTGTTTTGGGCCAGACAAGGAAGATATATGTACTTATACTGTTTGGTTCAATGATAATGACTCAGCGAAAAATCACTACACAGCTATACCACTTTGCCCAGACATGAAGAGCGATATATACATCCCTCGAAACACATATCTCATTTTCTGAAATTTTTTAACTTATACTTTTCCCTAGCACCATAGATATTATATTCAATGAACAACCTAACATAAAACATCGAATGCATGAGGGATTTTTACAAGAATGTACTTACATTATGAAGCGTCCACATCACACATCAGGTTCCAAACTGTTTCCAAAGGATTTCTGTTTAAGCCCTGAATTGCTGGCATTATAGTCAGTAATATTATGTCACAGGGCATTAAATTCACGCAATTTAACACAGCACCACAAGGAGCAAACAGTAACAGAAACTGATAGAGTGATGAGACAGCCATAGATAAATTACACAACTTACTGGTTATGTTATCACACTTCATTCTCAATGGACCGCTACTGACTCGCCTACAAATCACATTCTTTCTAACAGCTTAATCAGTTTTTCAACAGCTACCAATATCGTATTTCCTTCTCGTGTTGAGAAAAACAGCAAATTTTCCATTAAGACGTCGAAAATACATAAAACGTATGCCTTCAGGCAGGGGACTATTAACTTCGCATTCTACGAGCTGTAAAGAGGTTCTTTGTTCTGCAACAAATAGGAAGGGCTGCGGACACATGCATTTCTTTACATGCGTAGTCTTCTTGTATGGAATGAAGATTATGCACATGATCAGCTTCATTCAATTTATAAAGGCTTAATTGCTTTCCAAGCTGATGTCTTGGATGGTGTGGCACCATGTTAAACCAGTTTCCAGACCTACACTTGTTAAATCAGTCCAAATTACTTGCTGAAAACGACAACATTTCTTAATTTGTTTTACAATACTTTCCCTTTATACTTCATTTTATAAAAAAAATAAGAGAGTAGGGGATAATGCCTCCTAAATATTCAGGATTGAAAAATTAACTTGAATGGTTCAAATTATGAAAATATTTTCTCCAATTTTGTTATAAATAATGATATTGATGCCTCATTCTAGTTTCGATTTCTAATATTCTTTTATCGATATTTCTACATTATCTTCAGGATATCCTACCTTATCAAGTCTATGTTCCAATTGTTCAATATCTGCTTCTTGTTCCTCCAGAATTGCCCTGTAAATAAAAAACAACTATTTTAGAAACACAAAAACACTGAGTAACATATTTATAGGATTATGGTATACTTTCATGATGAACATACTTATAAGAATGTGATACCTTTTGTTTGTGAAGTTCAGTTGCTTCTGTTTACTGTGTATTAAACAATCCTGTTCCACAAAGCATTTAGCATGTATTAATTTCTTAAGATTGCTACAAACCTAACGTAACCTGCAGTGAATCATCAAGTGAGCTGAGTAAGCTGCTCACCAATATCGTTCCTATGTGGTTGATTGGTTGGTTACTAACCAGGACTGTTGTAATTTAACTCAGCCTGTTTTTAAAAACATCTTTAAAAAGAATTCATATATCCACTTATTAATAAGCAAAAATATACAAGATGCTACAGAGTTGGCTTATAAAGGGTGAGGCCACAGTATTTCTCTTCACAAGAGGGCAATTATAAAATGAGTGAAAGACATATGTGTAATACATGAGTGGAAGAGAAATGTGTAATACATCATTTTAAAGCCTGAAGTCTGTATTACTTAGATCCATGAGAAATTTTGCAAAAATCTACAGAATTTTGAAAGCGGGCTTGAAAATGTTTCCAGTGGTTTAATTATGTGTTACTCAAGGGACAAAGTTTAAAAAGGCTTAAGTTTTAAATAATTTATGTAAAATATTTCTAATTAAGCACACAAACTGGCCAAGTACGGTAAAAATAGCTCCTATATTCGGCCAGAACCCATCAGTATATGAAGTGTAACAACTGCAGGGAAACATGGGTCAGAAAAGAACACCAAAGAAAATTAGTTTATCCTGGTTAATCTCTTGTCAAAGATTTGGTCAAGAGTGTGAGCCTAGTTCTCATCAGGTCTCTCCTATATTAAAGTAAGAAGAAACTGAAGAGAGTGGTTGCATTCATCTAAAATATGTAATAAAATCGAATGGCAGGTTGATTCTAGATACATCAGAGCCCTTGAAGAGTGAAATAATAATAATAATAATAATAATAAAATTGATAAATACAAACTCAACCGGAGTGAATATGAACAGGAAAACCATGTATTATGCCGAACCGATAGTAACAGTCACAGTAGCGTAAGTCGTTATGGCATTGGTCTATTGAACAAGTTGGTAGTAGTAGCCCAAGGTTCGAGTCTCCCTCAATCTTCTGTTTTTATTACAAATTTGCCATCATATGTGTCTCGCAAAGCTATAATTATGTGGCAATATCTCTTAGAATATGTCCAAACTCTAATAATAAACCTCCCTCTCTCTTTCAAGCAATACTGCTATCTGTTAATACAACGTTCTGTCTCGTCATTACGCTTGAAGATGACACAGAAACAATAACTCATTGCCCTGGTTCACATAGGTTATTCTGCGTATGCTACTCTCCGACAGGACTTCAACTGGAGAAATGTCATTTTCTCCGACGAGGTAATTGTCTCCAATAGCAACGATAGTACTGCCCTAGTTTATTGTATGAATGACCACCAATACAATGAACGCTTCATGAGGTGAAAAATTAACAAGTCGGGTTGCGTGAGGGTCACGTGTTGGGGGTGGATGTCATACGATGGGGCAGGACTTCTGGAACGCATCCACGGGCGATTTAAGGCAGAAGTCTATGAACAAATTTTGGCAAATGTAATGATCCCTTCCGTCCGAAAACGATATCCAGAAGGAACACTTTTCTTCCAGCAGGCTAATCATCTGATACACACCGCCAACCAGATTCAAAGATGGTTTACGAGGAGGTGTTATGTCGACCCAGTCGATTGGCCTCCAAATTCACCAGATATGAATCCGGTTCAAAATTTGTGGGCTGCAGTCAAAAGGATCCTATGCTCTAATTGGGCAGAACAACCACCCGTTCGGACACCTGAGGAATTGTGGGACAGAGTTCTAGATGCGTGGGAGGAGATGGCCAAGAATTTAGACCTGTTCCATAATCTTGTGGACTCCATGCCGCGCAGAATGAGGGCAGTTGTTGACGCAGGTGATTTGTGGACGAGATGCTAGTCCCCACCACAGGCCTTGTTTTGTCAATATATTAAAAAAATGTTTGTTTTTGTTAATTTAATTATTTATTTGTGTTTGATATGTGTCCGGATTTTTAGGATGTGAAACAAGTATTTTTGTTTATACAGGCCAGGTCTCACCTATTAATAGCCCGCAGGTGATGGGCAATAATATTTTTACAAGGCAGGCATAAAGAAGTTTGTTAACAAATGCCATTTCACATTTAAACTAATAAATTAAGTAAAAGTTAAAATAAGAAAATAATTTTACCATACTGGGAGGCGAACTCACAACCTCTGGTACGGATGTCAGACTTCTTACCACTGGGCCACACACTGCTCGTACGGTTTACTACATTATAGACGGACGACTTTCAATGAAGAGACAATGCCTTGCAGTGGGTTACATTTACCGCACGATAGAACTTAGCATTTCAATCGACCAGGAGTTGGCCCATTCATTTTGCCACTAAGTGTACATCACCAATCCATCCATTTCAAACAGCTGAACTATCTAAAATACCCAAGAGATTTCTATCAGATAGTGATAAAATAATTAAAAGTGCCTTGAAGGAAATTTTAGATACCAATCGACACTCCAGATCACATGATATACACTGACATGAAATGCAAGAGACTTGGACAATTCAGGTCACATGGGAAGCTTATTTGCAACACATCAACACTGCAATACTCTTTCAATATGTATGTTTTATACTCTAGGGATCTATGAGCCGAAAGCGTCGAATGCATGAAAACACTATGACTGATGCAATTGAGAAAATCAAGGATCCCGGCATTGGATTCTACGACACTAGACATATGAGGAAAAAATTGGGTAATTATGCATAACAACTACAGAAGAGATTTTAAATTTTATTCTTTCACAAAACCCTACATTTTTACCCCTTTTTCAAAAACACTTGATAACAAAAGTAGGAAAACAACGTAAACTGCAAAACTTAATGTAATATTTTTTTATCAAAAACCTTAATTTTCACTTCTTGTCAAGAGGACAAATATAAGCAGCAATAATCTAAACTAACCTAACCTAACCAAAATAGCCACACAAAGACAATCAATTTCACAAATTCGTCAAACAATGTCAAACATGATGAACCTTACCTTATTAATTCGTAGGATACAGGGCTGCAGCTGCTCTAAAGAATGCACACATTCTCTCTTCCATTAGATATTTACACTTTAACATATATTCTCCCAAATATCCAATGACGCAACCAAACTAAAAACGTCCACAACACTAAGTTTACTACGTGCCAGAAAGGTACCAGAACGACCAACTTTCTTCCATTTTGCATACTTCCGGTATAATCTCCCGCAAGGGAAGTTCAAATCCGTCTTACTTACTCTCAACTCATGGCAACACACTTCGAAAATCATGCAATCCTTAATAATACCGTGATTCACGAAATAGTCTACAATATCCTCCTCTCTCAACTCTATACAGACAAAAAACGAAATTCTACATCCATTACGACTCACAGCGATAGACCACCTACAAGAGAAAAATAATACACGCACCAACTACGAAAACTACAATCATACAGCCAACGACTTAGAGAAATTCTAGCTCGTAACATACAGCTATCACTTAACCACAACCATCCAATCATACCGGAAAAATCATCACCCAATAACAACACACAACACTTTATGACTTAACCACAACCATCCAATCATACCGGAAGACACATCACACAACGCTTCAGCCAATCAAATCACAATACATTAAAAGTTATGCACTCAACAACATAGTCTTCTAAACACTGTCGGAAATGATTTCGAGATAAAAAAACCAAGTTCAATTCTACTTCATTTTTAAAAAATCTACTCTACCTCAACCACTGACCTACACATAATATACACATACTAATAAACGAAATTCAATACTAAACACTACCAGACCACCAAAAATAACAAAATCGCTTCTGTAGTTGTTCTGCATAATTACCTTTGATAGTGTTTACATCAGCACTATGAAATGTGTAAAATTTTCCGAGTCCCTGGAATTCTCTGGCCAGGATCAAATCTCATGGTTCCCATGGCATGCCAAGCTCCATTTTTTACAGAGTAGTACTCTTTGTATTAAAAATTTGACATTTTTATTAGGTCCCTCACCAGAAATATTAAGACTTAAATTAAGAGAAAAACTGAAAAGCTGCTTCTAATTAAAAAATAGGATGAGTAAGAGAAGTCAAATTATGCTTTTTGCTAAAGGTTTGAGTGTCTCTAAGCTGTCCTCTAACAAAATAACAGCCCTGGTATTTCATTCCATCCTGTTGAAAATAAATACATACATAAATAATAACCATTTTAATAAAACAATTAAATATGGTAATCAATTTTGGCCTTAACTTTCAATTATTACAAAGAGAGATAGGAAAAGGTACAAAACATAAATGTAGCTTGGAATTCCTGGAAATAAAAGTGTTTTCCCTATCTTTAATTACATCACTTTTGAGTTGAACTATTGCATTTACCGCAACGGACTACAAAAGCCAAAAATGTCGAATGCCATAATACAAAAATGGTTGCCATTTTTATATGAAGGTAGGCCTAAATAAAAAAAAATACTAATTCCTGTCTAGTTGCAGATAGGGGTCATCACTATTAAGAAATAATTTAACATTTTTTTTAAATGGTCGAGCTACTAATTAATTTAGGCTATTCCTGTAGCCTACCATTTGGTATGCATTGGCTCTCTAGCATTCTGCTTGAAGGATGTCCCGTTAATACAGTAACTAGTCTCCCATCCCAAACAGAATAGGCTTATTGGTTCGTTTACTTTACAACGTCCCTTAATCATTTCTTTCACTTGTGGCAGGGAAGACGATTCATGAAACAAACCCTCTCTCTTTCCATTGTAGAAACAAATTCGAGAAAAGATAAAGAAAATATCAGGATAGCTACACAAATAATGACAAGGGAAATCTTTACAATATTGTCACCAAAGGGGGCGCGCTTCCGTACAGGTGCAGTGACATATCCTCTGAGATTAGAGCCCGGTTTAGGTGTGTGTGTGTATTATTCGAAAATTAGGGGCTAGAAAATATTGAGAACAGGACGCATGTTTATAACACACATCTCCGCAGGTCACCACTTTCACAGAAACTTTCTACCCTTATTTTTGGTGTGAAATTGGGGTCTGAACTCATCTTTTTATGATACTTATGATTTAACTAGAAGCCAAGGATGTAAATTCACCTGTACCTTAACGTCGTAATTAACACAATAGTAGGCCTATACTACAGAAATACCAACAATAGCCTAGCCTAATTCATAGACGACATGCGGACCTTTAAAAATTAAAATAACTATGGTTGGTTATTTAATAAAATACGAAACTCTGGAGAGGCTACATTAGGAAAAGTGCAACAAATATTACCAATAGCCTAAGTTATAGACCTCAACTTTATTTAATTAAATATGCCATTCATAGGCCTAAGTCTATTCTTGTTTACCGAAAGGTAACCGAAGTGCCATGCATAAACTTTGCAATAATAAGTTATCAATTTCGAAGAGTAATTAACAAAAGTGAAACAATATATATTAACATGGACATGTTTATGGATTGCCGTACATAAGTGAACGGATGAGGTTACACCCAAATCTTGACCTAGGTTTTTGATCTCTGGACAGTTACAGCTTACCGAAACTTAGGAGAGTCCCGAAGACATTCTTGGATTTCTATTACAGACTCCATAACGGTGTTGAAAATGAATGAGGAAATAGAGTACTTTGCTTATTTTTTTACACTAAACGTCAAATCACTACATTCTCTGATTCAGACACGAGACATAAAAAAAATGCTACTAGTTGGCAGTTTGGCCAGTGTTGTAAGGGTCAGTAAAGTAATTTTCCCGCCAAACATCTTAATATTTCCCAATTTAGAGAGAAATGTCCCGCCTCACTATATTTTTGACATGAACGTTTTTCAATTCTTTTTAATTTAGGGCCATTTCCTCCAAATTAAATTAAAATTGGTATAAATGAAAGCCCTTCAACTTTAGTATTTAGTTCAAACGTGCTTTCATTTTCTTCATAAATTTCTGGCACTCGTTTAGTTTAGATCATATATACAACAGATCAGCCAAGCCATCTGTAATCCTGAGAACAAGTGGAAAATAACGGACGCTATGCGTCGCTAGTGTCGGGAAATGAGCTTGCGATAACCAACACTAGATGGCAGAGTACCTGAAAAGTACATGGAGTAAAGCCTGGTGTTGGTTCAGAACGAGCCCCTACAGCCAAGGCTGCGCAGAAGTTTAGAGTAGGGACAAATTGAAGCTTGCGTCCGCCGCCATGCTTTGGGAGAAGCGCCGGCTAGCAGACGGCTGCACTATACAATGCTGAATGTTTAATGTATATGTTTGGTGTCTCTTATAAATCAATCTGAATGGATAAATGAAAAAAATATCTAATTAATATTTAAAGCGACCACGTTAAAGAAATAATCAAGCTTAGTTACCGTTAGTTTGACATGAAACGAAAGAAAACTGTAACAATTTGATACCGAAACTAAAGATGTTGTATAGTTATTTGACAACAGAAATACAAATGCATTTTGTAGTAATAGTTCAGATGAAAAGAAAATTATTAGTATTAACTATTATTAACAAAACACTGCCTGTGTAAGACGTTACTTTGATGTGGACGAGAAACGAACAATTATTATTATTTATTCGCTTCCATATCACATAATAGGCCTATAGACCTATACCTGTAAAATAGAAACACGTATCTAATGTTTTAGTTTGAAATTTAAGTAGGCCTACCGTGCAATACCTTATTATCACAGCTGTAGTATGAAATAAACGTTACATGCATGAATTAGTCAATTAGTCATATACAGTAATAGAACTCAGGCCTAGTGTAAAGAACATCTTGCCTATTGATTTATTATTATTATTATTATTATTATTATTATTATTATTATTATTATTATTATTATTATTGACTCCGTTAAATATTGTCTTACAACATTTTTATGTAAAGTCGTGTTGTACTGGTAACCTTAAGCTGTATGCTAACATCTGCTCTTTATGTAGTACTTTCTTTTATTTGGTTATTTAATGATGCTATATCAACTACTAGATTATTTGGCATCGATGGTATTGATGATAGCGAGATGAAATTTGGCGAGACGAGGCCAAGGATCCGCCACAGATTACCTGACATTCACCTTACGGTTGGGAATATAAGAAAAACCCAACCAGGAAATCAGCGAGTATCGAATCCGTGACCGAGCGCGACTCCAGACCGACAGTCCTTAGCCCACTGAGCTACGTCAATAGATCTTGATGTACTTTTATGGTCAGTTTAACAAGTTTAAAATATGATTCTCGGGAGGAATCTGGAATACATTTTCTAAAATATGTTCCTGTAAGTGCAGAAAGATTGTACAAGTGTTCTACTTCTAGAGCACATTGTTTTCACACGATGTAAGAGTGGGTGGTAATATGCCATTGAACTGTCAACGTGTGTATAATCGCTCTTTCACTTAAGCGGCATATTTCTATAATCTCAGATGATGGTATGACAAGACTCCCATTATTCTTTCATTAAAAAAATAATATAGATATTTTTACTGCTGGTAGGCTACGTACCATAAATTGAGTCTTTATGTTTATTACACCATATTTTTCTTAATGATTTAACAACTAAGCCAGCAATGAACACAATCACATTTTGACAATATTGTGTCATTGAGAATGATGTAAGAATGAGGGAATTACAATCGATGTCTGCAGTAGAAGAGTCATATCGCCTCTGATTCTCAAAACACTGAGGATTATTATTGCAGTGCGTTAGGTGTTTGGAAAATACCATTGGGTATATAGACATTTTTAACGGACATCCCTCTCTTTGTAATATAATTTAAATAAATTATTTACGTATTTTCTAACGTATATAAAATAACATAAGTAAAAATATTCCATGTATTCGGTCATAGGAAATAGAAATAAACTAATAAGTCTATTTATGAGCAATATAAGGCGTTTGTATTTAAAACAATGCTTAGTCACAATATTTAGATTTGCCTCTGTAATTTTATATTATACGTTAGAAAATACGTAAATAAGTTTAGTTATAATACAGTGAACGAGGAAATCCAGTAAGAAAACGCCTATATACTCAATTGTATTTTCTAAACTCCGAATGCTTTATAGAATAGTGCTGGTGAAAAATAGCGTAACAGTTATTTTGGAACTGTTCCTTGTTTGGAACTGTTCCAAAAATAACAGCACCTTGGAACACCATGTTCCAAAATAACAGTGTTGCTCTGAGCTAGTACGAAATACTTGCGGTTACAAATACTCGTTTCACTTTGGAACTACATTATGACAACGCCTGTTCCACACAACGTCTTTGGTTCCACAGAACGGAACATGTTTGGTACTATTGAAAGCAGTGACGCCAACTTTTGGAAAACAGTGGGTGGGCTCAAACATTTGACGAGCCTTACGTTAAATAAATCTCACAATACGATTCCACGAGCCCATATAAGTTGGCGCCACTGTTTGAAAGCAGAATTGGGAATCCTTTCGTCGTACTGAAATAAATGTTGGAAACTAAAGTAAAAGATAAATTGTAAAGATACGAAGATAGTCTTCAAAAAATGTACACATTATCTTGTAACTGATGTTAATTGAGTATAGGATTCTATCAAATAACATAATGCCTGTATTATAGTAACTACATTGTGAATTTCATCAAGGGAGATGAAAATATATAGGTTATGTTTTATTTCCGAATATTTTACAGTTTTAGTTTCATTACCAATTCTTGAAATTAAACTAAAGTCTGTTGAAACCAAAGAGTTTGTAATACTTACTAGAGACACATACCCGTGGTGGCAGGCAAGAAAAATGTCACAAATTGAATTCAATCGACTAGCATCCGCCATTAAAGGGAGTGTTTGCGGCGCGAAATTCGAAAACAGTACCACAATACATTGATGTAGCTTGGTGATAGACACTGTTTTAAACATCTTTTACAAAGGATGAATCGTGATGAAATAAACATGAATGGCAGAGGAGCGCTATATTTATTAAAGTATTATAATGATTCATCTTTGGCGATATTCTAAAAAATAAATTAAATCGCCATATACTGTACGCTCTGGATAAGTATGTGAAATATTGAATAATGGCAATGTCAACATTAATTTTCAATATTACTTTATTGTTTTAAGGACATAATAATGGATATTTACTGTAATATTTAAAATGATCTATATTTGTCCTTTCATGCAAAGGAAGAGGAAGGTATATGGTGCTTAGAAAATATTTAGTGGTGAAATATGAGATCATAAAAATTCTGCAAACTGATTTAAAATATAATGAGAATAAATGCTACCATAAAACAATCTATTCATTGTGTAGTTGATGATTACCAAGTTAGAGGTCAGTACAGACTTTTTAATACAATTAGTAGCGGTAATAGTAGGCCTAGGAGTAGTGGTAATAGTAGGCCTAATAGTAGTGGTAATAGTAGGCCTAGTAGTAGTGGTAATAATAGGCTTAGTAGTAGTGGTAATAATAGACCTAGTAGTAGTGGTAATAATAGGTCTTGTAGTAGTGGTAATAGGCCTAGTAGTAATGGTAATAGGGCTAGTTTTGGTAGTATTAGTAGGCCTAGTAGTAGTGGTAATAGGCGTAGTAGTAGTGTTAATAGTAGGCCTAGTAGTAGTGGTAATAGTAGGCGTAGTAGTAATGGTAATAGTAGGCCTATTAGTAGTGGTAATAGTAGTCGTAGTAGTAATGGTAATAGTAGGCGTAGTAGTAATGGTAATAGTAGGCCTATTAGTAGTGGTAATAGTAGGCCTAGTAGTAGTGGTAATAGTAGACCTAGTAGTAGTGGTAATAATAGGCCTAGTAGTAGTGGTAATAATAGACCTAGTAGTAGTGGTAATAGTAGGCGTAGTATTAGTGGTAGTAGTAGGCTTAATTTTTGTGGTAATAGTAGGCCTAGTAGTAGTGGTAATAATAGGCCTAGTTGTAGTGGTAATAGTAGGCCTAGTTTTGGTGGTATTAGTAGGCCTAGTAGTATTGAGACCTAGTCAGTGGGAATGGTAATAATAGAACTAGTAGTAGTGGTAATAGTAGGCCTAGTAGTAGTGTAATAGTAGACCTAGTAGTAGTGGTAATAATAGGCCTAGTAGTGGTAATAATAGACCTAGTAGTAGTGGTAATAATAGGCCTCGTAGTAGTGGTAATAGTAGGCCTAGTATTAGTGGTAGTAGGCTTAATTTTTGTGGTAATAGTAGGCCTAGTAGTAGTGGTAATAGTAGGCCTAGTATTAGTGGTAGTAGGCTTAATTTTTGTAGTAATAGTAGGCCTAGTAGTAGTGGTAATAGTAGGCCTAGTATTAGTGGTAGTAGGCTTAATTTTTGTGGTAATAGTAGGCCTAGTAGTAGTGGTAATAGTAGGCCTAGTAGTAGTGGTAATAGTAGGCCTAGTATTAGTGGTAGTAGGCTTAATTTTTGTGGTAATAGTAGGCCTAGTAGTAGTGGTAATAGTAGGCCTAGTAGTAGTGGTAATAATAGGCCTAGTTGTAGTGGTAATAGTAGGCCTAGTTTTGGTGGTATTAGTAGGCCTAGTAGTAGTGAGACCTAGTCAGTGGGAGTGGTAATAATAGAACTAGTAGTAGTGGTAATAGTAGGCCTAGTAGTAGTGGTAATAGTAGGCCTAGTAGTAGTGGTAATAATAGGCCTAGTAGTAGTGGTAATATTAGACCGAGTAGCAGTGGTAATAATAGGCCTAGCTAGGCCATCAGCTATATTTTCACTAATTTCTTTGCATTTAATACAACCAGAAACTAGAAGTACATGCTGTACAAAACGGAAATTATATGATTAATTAATTTATTGTGAAACAAAACAGTTTTAGACAGATATAGTCTGCGGATTTTCTTATGCATTCTGCTATTATAATCCACTGTAATGTGATGGCACCTAACCCTTACATACATTGTTGAAATCAACGTTATAAACCTGATTAATGTGTTTCTGGAAAAACTTTATCCAAGAAATATTCCGACATTCTGTAAACACATTCAAAGGAGGAACTGCATTTGGAACATTCTTCCAAATATTATGATATGCATGCTTTCTTGGGCATCCTACAATAGTAGCTATGGTCGAACAATTATTTGCGGCGCAGTATTTCACCATTTTCTTATTATTTCCCTTCAAGTGTACTTATATTTATCCGTACTCCTCAATAAGCATGAACTGCTTACACTCCCGCCGAAGCATCAACTCCCTTTAATGGCGGCCGAACAGCGGTTCAATTTTGTACGCGAAACTAGCGCCGTTGGTGTCTCTAGTTATATATTACAAACTCTTTGGTTGAAACATGACTATTATTGAAGTTCTTTTGTTTAAAAAAACACAACGGTAAATTTTCATATGTCATTACAATGAGATTATTATTCTTCATGACGGTACATTATTAATATGAATTTTAGCACGACC
The DNA here is from genome assembly GCA_025594305.2 of Periplaneta americana. Classification (NCBI taxonomy): domain Eukaryota; kingdom Metazoa; phylum Arthropoda; class Insecta; order Blattodea; family Blattidae; genus Periplaneta; species Periplaneta americana. The sequence goes on from JAJSOF020000039.1 coordinate 1,937,617, forward strand.
GAAATGATTATAGCTTTTATTTATGAATTTTTGGAGAAATTGATCACTACTGTGACCTTCAGCTAAGCAGAAGAGGAAGAATAGGTTAGGTTCTATTTACCACTGGGATCCATTTGGATTTCGTGACCAATTTACAAGTAATTTAAAATTACATTACATTTCCTGCTTCGAACAAACCTGATCTACGAATTCAATTTAGCATTAGAAAAGCTGTTCAATGTTACTTATGTCCCGCCCACTATAGAGACATAGGCCAATTTTACACATATTTAGTATAACTTGTTGCTTCTTTGACAGGTTAGGTTTGGTTAGTTTAGGTTTTTGGGTAATTTCCTAGAAGACGGGCAAAATTCAACATGGCTGACGAAAACTACCAAAACCTTTCTGCCAACTATGAAGTTCAAATGTCACCAAACATCACAAATATATATATATATATATATATATATATATATATATATATATATATATATATCCATATTTTTGAAGAGGAACAAGACCTCCAGAAAAATTAAAATATAATTAATTTTTCACCTTTGAATTTTTTGGCGTTTGGTGGCATTCGAACTTCATAGTTGGCAGTACTTTTCTGACAGTTTTAGTCCGCACTTTACCCCCAAAAATAACTAAAACACAAAACAAATCATAATTTATCACCTTATCAAATAAAATTCAATTCTCATTGACGTCTTCAACGACAACCACTTCACTTCCAGTATATGACACAGGCTTTAAGGCAATTTAAACAAACTATGCAGGCAATAAAGCACTGAACCAACACTTTGTCGTACAGTCAACTTCGCATAAATAAACCATGTGTTTACACTAAATGAAATACTCTTCGAACACTTATTACACCTTAACTTATACAGAAAATTCAGTAAATAATTCCTTTAAACCACATAAAAACAGTTTCCTCCTCAACATTCAACACAATTCTTATTCACCAGCGAAAGAACTAAACGCAAAACGACACAAAATTTAATACTTTATTCTAAGTTCACACATCTTTCACAAATATCATAAAATGACAAACTTTCAATAGTTTTAGCCATCAGACACCATATAACAATCACTCACGTCAAACAACCAAGAACAACTGACGTCATTATCCATTCAAAATTAACGAAAATTCTAGAACAAGTGACAACTATAGCAATCAAATCGAAAGAAAATCACGGCGACACCTAGTATAAAAAACCTAGAACTAACATATAAAAGTCACTAAAAGATCACTAACATTTAACTCTGAAGTAAAAAAAGTTGGTAATGCTTACTACATTCAACCAAGTGCCCGTGTTCTATGAAATTACCGGTTTTTGTTATAGCCTACCTTGCATATACGATTATAGCGCAACATTGGCAGCGATAAAAATGAAATATTCGTTCAGTGGGCGTTGGATACTCTACATTCACCGAAAAGATTTCATTTCCAGGAATTCACATCTCGACTCATTATGACATCGTACTGCATACTCGTCATATGTACATGTTCCTAAATACCACTGTTACATTACGTACTAGTAGTACGTGGCTCTTCCACTGTTACATTAAATACTCCTGTTATACAAAATACTTGCTGTTACAAAAATACTCGATGTTATGGAACAACATTATGAGTTATGACAGAGCCTTGTTATGACTATAAAATAACGTAACGGCCTGTTCCAAACGATCACTGTTACATTACATACTAATAGTACTGTACCTGTTACACAAAATACTTGCTGTTACATGTTACAATATACTCGATGTTATGGAACACGGCCGACGACGTGATGCTACCTTCTTTTTCAAAGGTGCAGCGAAGTTAGCATCAAGTCGGCCGTGTATGGAACTACATTATGACAACCGTTGCTGCATTGTTGTCAATTTAGCGATTTTGTCACTAGATCTGGCTATTTTTAACAATTTTCAGGGACAAAATCAATACTAGCCTTTAATCATGAACTGGCGTCGTGCATAAATATAACGTACTGGTTTCGTGGTGTCAATACTGTCAGTATGACTTCTGGACTTTCTCATGACCCTCGACTTATACTTTTGCCTTATTTACCCAAATGTTTGCATAAACTATTTTGACTAAAGGGTTTTAACATAAATTTTGTAAAAACACTGGAGGAGAGGGATTCGATCCGGTGATGTGAAGCTAACTTCGGCGTAGGCTATATACAGTAATATATTGTGGTACTGTTATTTTGGAACTGTTATTTGGAACCAAGTATTTTCGTGGAACTGTTACGAGAAAATAACAACATTTCTCATCTCTATTATAGAAACAATCATTCGTGCTCCCCAAACATGGTGTCGCGCGAACCTGCGCGAGAGGTTTCAAATTTGTACACGACAATTGTGTGTCTAGATATATAACTACAACGTCTTTGGTTTAGACGGTGCGTGTTTCTGTGATGGATTGCAAGGTGGCTGCGCGGATGGGTCGCCTGCGTGCTGACTGGCTGGCTCCCGTGTTGCCTACGGTGATGGTTGTTGTTCACACGGAGCTGGCTCTTTTCACAGTTCAAATTGGAAAATCGTCTGCTGCTTCATCTGTTGCCAACACTCATAGTCAAAAAGAAACTAAACCGTGAGTGGAAAACAACTAAAGTCCTACATTAACAGTAGTAAATGTCGTAATAAAGTAATTAAGCCATAAGTACAAAACAGCTAAAGTCCGATATTTAATTGTTGTTTCTTAGAAACTAAAGAATATAGAAAAAACAGGTTCAGTTGGAAAACAACGAACATGGCGACATGGTTTCAGTGGTGATATTATACGATCATCTTTGGTTTCCAGACTGCATACCATCACGAAAAATAGCAAGGAACCAAGAGGAGTAGTATTCTACTCCTCTTGCAGGGAACCTACCCTCGAAATCCAGCAAGCTAGCCATCCACGGAGCCACCAGAGCGCATTACTTCCGGTGAGTGACCTCGCAGGCGACCCATCCGCGCAGCCACCTTGGAATCCATGACAAAAAAACACGCACCGTCTGAACCGCGTTTAAAGCAAAGACGTTATAATAGTATACTAGACTCACACAGAGCGCTGGTGTGCTGTCCAAAATTGAAACCAGTCTGCGCATGTTTACGCCGCCATGCTACTGGTAGAAATAGAGCGCTAAACACGATTGTCATACTTGTCCTTTGTTTTGTTAAAAAAATGTTATGTTTTATTTAACGACTCTCGCAACTGCAGAGGTTATATCAGCGTCGCCGGATGTGCCGGAATTTTGTCCCGCAGGAGTTCTTTTACATGCCAGTAAATCTACTGACATGAGCCTGTCGCATTTAAGCACACTTAAATGCCATCGACCTGGCCCGGGATCGAACCCGCAACCTTGGGCGTAGAAGGCCAGCGCTATACCAACTCGTCAACCAGTTCGACTCCTTTGTTTTGTCTCGGGTGTTTTTAGTGAATAGTGTGAAAGTAATGGCAATATAATTTTGAAAGATGATATATTATCGCCGCGGACTCATGGTTAACATGTCGGCATCATACAATAACGTGCGGTGTGGTTTAAAAAAATAATTTTGCCGACCGATTGTTGCTCTGTAGGTTTCACTCTAAGCGTCACGTTGTCACGTCTACTTTCTCGATAAGAATAAGCACTAGTTTGTTATATTGTTAAATGGCTATTATTATTATTATTATTATTATTATTATTATTATTATTATTATTATTATTATTGTTTCATATACGAGTACGTTGGCTTTCTTAACTCTTAATAATAACTCCTTAATAATAATTTTTAATCACATTCCTTAATGTTCGTCCTCAGCACAAGACATTGCAACCTCGGGTTTAGTCTACGTGGATTAGACAAGTAAGTGTCATTTAATAATAATTGAAGCAGCTTATTGGTTGCATTATTGAAATTGAGGCGAGTGATTGGAACGGCGACACAAGAAATTGAAAACAATAATACAATTAATTTCAAAGACCTGCCGAACGCATGAGGCCGCTCAAAGACCTGCCGAATATTAACCATGAGAGCGCGGCGATAATACCATCCCTGTTTAATTTTCCAAGCTATTTGCAAAAGGTACGATATAATATTATCTTTGTTGTTACAATATCAATATCATTAAAAATCAATCAGTAGTTTACGACAATAAAGAACACTTAATTGTTAGTACAGGTATATCAGACTAGAGAAATCCCACTGAGTGAATTATTTAGACTTACACATCAGATGTTAAAACATTAGTGGAAAGATAACTTTTTGTTTTTATTATGTAAATGAATTTATCTGCAAGATAATAAACTTTCATTCAAGATCCATATATGGATAAATAAATATACAGATAATAAATAAATTAATAGCTATAATAGCTAAGCCTCCTTTGTGAATTTATGATTCAGAGTTCACCTATAAATAACTCTTTTACATTTTTCCGGATATATTTTATTAACAAAAGCAAGGAATGGCATCTTATTGATATTGCATATGTGCATAAAAATTATGTACCATCACTCCGCAAGCAATGATAATATATCTATTTTATTTATTTAAAATAAAGGTAATTTCATAGAAGACGGGCACTTGGTTGAATATAGTAAGTATTACCAACTTCTTTATTTCAGAGTTAAATGTTAGTGATCTTTTAGTGACTTTTACATGTTAGTTCTAGGTTTTTGTACTAGGTGTCGCCGTGATTTTCTTTTAATTTTATTGGTTATAGTTGTCATTTGTTCTAGAATTTTCGTTAATTTTGAATGGATAATGACGTTATCAGTTGTTCTTGGTTGTTTGACGTGAGTGGTGTTATGTTGTGTCTGATGGCTAAAGCTATTGAAAGTTTCTCATTTTCTGATTTTTGTGATTTTCTTTCGATTTGATTGGTTATAGTTATCATTTATTCTAGAATTTTCATTAATTTTTCATGGATAATGACGTTGTCCTGTTGTTCTCTGTTGTTTGACGTGAGTGGTGTTATATTGTAGATTTGTCTGCATTTGTCGAATGGGCATCATCATGCTTACGAAAAGCCACTTTTCAGTGCCAATAATTTATTTTATGTGCACAAGGTTGGAATTTTGAAGTAAGAGGGAAAGGAAGGAAACCGTGTTATGAAATGTATCTATTAAATTTTGTGTCGATTTTGGTTTAGTTCTTTCGCTGGTGAAGAAGGATTGTGTTGAATGTTGAGAAGAAAACTGTTTTTCTGTGGTTTAAAGGAATTATTTACTGAATTTTCTGTAGAAGTTAAGATGTAATAAGTGTTCGAAGAGAATTTCATTTAGTGTAAACACGTGGTATATTTATGCAAAGTTGACTGTACGACAAAGTGTTGGTTTAGTTCTTTGTTGCCTGCATGGTTTAAGTTTAGAATACCTTAAAGCCGGTGTCATTTATACTGGAAGTGAAGAGATTGTCGTTGAAGACGTCGATGAGAATTGAATTTTATTTGATAAGATGATAAATTATTATGTTTTGTTTTATGTTTTAGTGATTTGTGGGGTAAAGTGCGGACGAAAACTGCCAGAAAAGTACTACCAACTATGAACTTCGAATCCCACCAAACACCATAAAAATCAAAGATGAAAAATTAAACATATTTTCATTTTTTGAAGGGCTTGTTCTTCTTTAAAAATATGAATATATGTTTGATTTTCCATCTTTGATTTTGTGATGTCTGGTGACATTTGAACTTCATAGTTGGCAGAACGTTTTGGTAGTTTTCGTCAGCCATGTTGGATTTTGCCCGTCTTCTAGGAAAAAATTTCCAAAATAAAAATACAATTTGTAAAAATCCACACATAAAAAGTATGTGGTTTTTTTATCTTGCATAAAGTGATTGTTTAGTTTTTAGGTCTTCACGTTACCTATTGTTTGCAATGTATTAGGCACCGATACTTTTTATAATTGATAGCATTCCCTTTATTCATTGAAGAATGAATTCAATGTAATTTGGCTACTTTCGCATATTATATTTTGCCAGATTACCTATGTCCTGTGGTCTAAAAGTACCGGCAATATAATTTATTTTTGATTCTCTAAAACTTAACAACAAGTCGCATATTTATTTCACTTAGGAATTTGATTATAACAAGAACTTGTGTAATCAAGGTGCATATATTTATGTCTTGTGATCTAAGAGTTAATATGTTAATATAATTTTAGATTCTCTGAAACCTAACAATTTGCTGATTATCGTAAAATTATACAATCTATAATGTGTATTGTGTAGGCCTATTTATGGATGTATCAGTATGTTTTCTATAAATTGCTGCATACGTATTTTCTTTTCTTTAATGTTCTAACACATATCAATGAAACTTTGAATATGTTTATTTCGTCCTAATTTTACGTTAAACGTCGAAAATGGCCATAATATATCAATTTTAGATCATCACAGCGTTAAATTGCGTGATTTACGCACTGCTATTATTTGTCTGCTCTCCAACAATATGGCGGCAAGCGCAGCGTTCAATTTGCCCCGGTTTCCTCGTTTCGCGCAGCCGAGACTGTAGGGGCTTGGTTTAAAGCCCTACAATTGTGGATTACTTTTTTACGTCATGCCGCCTGCAAATTTCATTCTCATTGTAATGTGAGGTTATGTTACAAAAGCCTTTGATGTATCGCTAAATTGTAGCATACAGAAGCTTGTTTTACCCTATCCTTTTATCAATCTTGGGTTTGAGAAAGGTGCAGTAACTTCCCAATCTTTTCAGCAAACATGCTTGTAGTTCTTTCAATCTCATGTTCTCTAAAATGGGAAAATTTTAGAACACGGATTGCACCTACCAAATGTCTTAAAATACTAAAAAGAGCAGATTTGTGTGCGATTGTCCAATGCGCATCGTTATATTTACGAAAATGCACTTTTCAGTGCCAATAATTTATTTTGTGTGCACAAGGTTGGAATTTTGAAGTAAGAGGGGAAAGAGTGCAATCCATGTTCTGAGTTTACCCTCTAAAATGAAGTTCACACACCTACAAGACAATTATTCAAACTGGAACGCCAATGACCAATGAATGGAGAGATTATGTTACGTTTGCAAACTGTGGTCTTATCCTTTAATGTGATTTTAGTATGAAAAGAATTCCGTACCAGTAATATAACATTACACATACCTTGGAGTTTTTCGTAGGAATAAAATCTTTCAGATGAACAGCTCTAATCCATTTTAAACTTTGGTCTTCCTTGGTGGGAAAAGAGAAAGTACACTCACTTTCGGTCCATTTAAGTAATTGCCTCTACAGTTCGGCACACTGCACTTTTGAGGCATTAGCCTATGCCTTATAATGTGTTGATAATGCACCACTTGAATATAATTTTACATGCATATTCATTTAAAACATAAAATAATCTCAACTAGAATCATGTGGAAAATACCAGCTTCCCGCCCGAGCTTTAAAGAAACACTAGGCCCACCCAAACAGCATGACGTCACAACATATTCCGATTTTGTTGCAAGGCAATCTTTGTAGGTGGTGTTCGTATAGCTTCCATCTGCTCACAGCAACGAGTATCTAACTGGTTGGCTCACAGCGTGGTAGTCCATATTTGCAACCTTCGAACATAAAATATATTTTAGTGCTCGAAGTTGGCAACATAGCACTGTAGTTCCAAGCTCGGCTGCTTAACTGTCATGTCCCATCATAATTTGTTTCCTGAAAAAGCTTTGGTTTGCATTTTTAATCTGTTTGTTTACTATGTTTATTATATTTTATTATGTAAGTTTCTCTTTTTCGTGATCTTTTCCGTTCTCATCTTTAATATCATTTTATATTTTTGTTCTGTATATAGTTATGCTTTGTCCATGAGACATTTCCGTGGGAACGCTGAAAGATTATATAAATGAATAAATAAATAGTTACCCCAAAAGAGATCTAAACAACAAAAATCGAAAGTTGAGTTTTTAGTGGAATCGTGATCAATCGAAGAAATGTCACCGCCTAGCGGACGTAAAGTGACATAATTTCTCTTTCAAAGGTTAGTTTTTGTTTCAATATTGCTATTCCTGCAAATATTGATGTATTTGTTCTAAAATGGCGGAAGTAGTGGAACAAGCTCTGAGTATTAGTGCTGCAAATCAATTAAATAAAGGCCGGAAGCGCAAAATAAACATTCATGAAAGGAAGTATAATAAGAATAAAGCCTTAAGGAGTGCTGGGAAGCCATATATGAGTAGGAAAGGGTATTTTGTGCCGTGAAAATGTGTATCAGAAACGGTGAGTGGAACACTGATGTAACTGCAATTTTGATTATAAGCTGTTTTTATTAGTTTTCAGATCTGAAGTCCGATTCATTGGTAATATTAATTCATTAAACATATAGGCAACATCGTAACATACACATTATGTCATGTGAAACTATTTTTAGAAATATGTTTTGTGGAATACACATTATTTCCGATATGAAAATGTATTGAAAACTAAGAGGGAGAAAATAGTATTAATTTCACAAAAATACCACCAAAAATTCACTTAACCACATAAAGGGCGCAATATTTGGTGAAACGAGGATTGAGCGGATTCCGACGATTTTGCAATACAAAATGTTCGAATTATAAAGCGAATTTGATGGAATTTTTTGTGGAGATGCATTTTAAAACTTAAGCATTCTATTGGTAATTGTTACAAGTAAAATAATTGTAGAGATATGTGGCAAATTACCTGTGAAATGAAACGTCCAACGTAATGTGAGTGCAAACGTTCTGTTTTCTTGTCAGTGAAACGATTTTAGTCACATGGAACACACGATACAATGTAATGTGAAGAACGCAGAACTGTTATTAATTCAATACGCACTGAAAAACACTTCACACGGTTACCGTCCTTACTTGTAGGTAGAAAATTCACCACAGTCCCTCCTATAAAATATACATATGGTTATATTACTTACTAGCGCTGAGGTATAGTTCCGGTAATTTCAGAACTGAAAACAGTTGAATTTATTTTTTGTGGAGACGCATTTGATCCTATAAGCAAGGCATAATAAAAGCTTGAACGAACCGAACTAATTTGTATATGCAAGAAGTATGAATACGAAGTGAACTACCTCGGCGCTAGTTTAGCCCTAGTAACATATTTAACTAATCAGACTTCAAACTGGAGTACTGTCTGAAACGAATAAATACAATTGAAGTGTAGACAAATTGCATTTACAAGTTATATGTCCTTAATTATGATGCATAATTGCGAATATAGAAATAAGGCAAGTACTGAGAGAGTAAACATAACCTGTAATTTCAACACATCAAAATATGCGTGCGATGCAACTGAAAATTGATAAAACGTGCATAAATGAATGTGCAAGAATTTCGTAATGAAGCGTGCGTGCTTTATTTCAACTAATTATAATGCTAGATACTGTAATAGCAATGAAAACTGTAAGGTAATATGCTGTATGTATCTCGTTTTTAGTTCAAATTGTGTATATTATCAAACGTGGTATTATTTACTCGTATAATGTAGGTTATTCACAAATAAAAAGGGTGCAATAATTTAAATTTAATAAAACAAATACGGTAAACTAACAATAATGGATTAGACAAGAGTAACATCAGTAACGCTGCACTTAGGCCTAATCATAATTTACTTTACATCCCAGTCAATGTTTCACTTTCACGTGTATATTATTACACATATTTACTGTTTATAACACCAAAAATTCACTTAACCACATAAAGGGCACAATACTTAATCGAAATAAAGGCACATATTACACATACGAACTTTGCCTGCAACAACGTAATTTTCACATCAAAAATAATAATATACCTTAAGCTGCAAGTGAATTGTGTTTTAAGTGTCTCACAATCACTGTTTCAAATTTTACTGATGCAATTACACTGCATTACAGAGAAATATATGTTATTCTTCATGCACTAACTAATTCATATGGTTGAAAGGCCGCCCTTCGCGATCAGCTGTTAAGCGAGTCACGTGGTGTACCACCTTATGTGCATGCGCTACTTGAGCATCTGCTATGGGATTGAAACTGGACTGGACGCTGTTGGAACGCTTTCGCGGATCGTTATGTACTAAATCCAGAGATGCTATAACTGTGATCATCTTTGCTAAGAACGGGATGCTTATTATTATTATTATTATTATTATTATTATTTATTATTATTATTATCGTTTTGCAGCTAATTCTAATTGCAGAAAATAGAATTTCGATCATTTTCTATAAAAATATGACAAAAATATGGAAGGCAAGAATTCCGTTAATTCAATGTCGTGTACTGGGGACTCTCATGTAAAAATAGTTCTTTTTTATTATTAATGTATTTACGTTATTTATTATACTCTTAAATAAAGCTGCATGTTGAAATTGTAATTAACTATTTCAATACCCAAGTAATTTCCATTCCCATTCTTTTTGGCGAAAATTTAAATTAAATCTCTAGTTTTATTATTCGTCTGTACTGTCACTTTTCATCCTTAACCTCACTGATGTGAACAGTCGATCATGTCTTTCTTCAGCATTCAGGAGACGTTGGTGAGCTTATGCGCATGCGCGTCTTACGTACTCTTCCGTACATGCCTCAATCCACGGACTATTTCTGACCGTTCCGAACCTGTGTCAAAAGCTTGTTGGAACGCCCGACTGCAGTACATAGGTTCGTTCCAACAAGCGGTTCATGAATCAGTTCATGTACGGTTCCTGTACCATCTTATGCGTATGCGCTAGTTGAGCATCTGCTATGGGATTGAAACTGGACTGGACGCTGATGGAACGCTTTCGCGGATCGTTATGTACTAAATCCAGAGATGCTATAACTGTGATCATCTTTGCTAAGAACGGGATGCTTAATTATTATCGTTTCGCAGCTAATTCTAATTGCAGAAAATAGAATTTCGATCATTTTCGATAAAAGATGACAAAAATATGGAAGGCAAGAATTCCGATAATTGACTTCAATAGTTCTTTTTTTTTAACTATTAATGTATGTACGTTATTTATTATATTTTTAATCAAAGCTGCATGTTGAAATTGTAATTAACTGTTTCAATAACCAAATAATTTCCATTCCCTTTCTTTTTGGCGAAAATTTAAATTAAATCTCTAGTTTTATTATTCGTCTGTACTGTCAGTTTTCATCTTTAACCTCAATGATGTGAACAGTCGATCATGTCTTTCTTCAGTATCCAGGAGACGTTGGTGAGCTTATGCGCATGCGCGTCTTGCGTACTCTTCCGTACATGCCTCAATCCGCGGACTATTTTTGACCGTTCCGAACCCGTGTCGAAAGCTTGTTGGAACGCCCGACTGCAGTACATGTTTCCGGTTCAGGACTGGTTCGGATTGTGTTGGAACGCTTTTTTTGTACTGCGCATGCTCACGATGGTTACGGACGATTCCTGACTGTTGTTGGAACGAACCTCATGTTTCCGGTTCAGGACTGGTTCGGATTGTGTTGGAACGCTTTTTCTGTACTGCGCATGCTCACGATGGTTACGGATGGTTCCTGACTGCTGTTGGAACGAACCTGATGGCAGTGCTTGAATGTCACCGCCCGATCGCTGTTACTGTATCGTAGAGGAGAACGTTGTGAGAACGTCGCAGACTCCCTGTTCCTAAGAGATAAGAGTACTGAATCGATTACTAGTGATATTTCAGTCACAGACTACTGAATACGGAGCAGATTTCTGTAGCGATATTTTGTCACAGATATTTCGCGTCATCAGTAACAGTTGTATCTGTGACAAAATATCGGTTTGTGAAATATCGGCCATCTCTTTATTGCAGACGATCGGCGTCACTACTCACTCCGTCATTTGAAATATGGCGTCACATGAGTTGGACGTGTTGTAGCGACGGATCAAGAGCTGGTGAACGTAAGTTGATATAATTATAACTTCTGTTTTCCGTTAATCTTTCTTCATTGTCCTATATAAATACTGACAACGAACACTTTTCTGTAATAGTTTACCTTCCCGAGCTCGTTTCCACGAGGAGTTTTGCCTCTGGTGTCTGAAAGATTAATGGCGTGCTTAGAATTATATAATTTAAATCTGACGTAATCTAATACATCTTTTGAAAAAATGGGAATTGGAATAAAGATAATGTTAATAAGAAAGAAGTCTCCACACATACCCCTGAAATAGCATTAACTACACTGAAATTATCTCACAATGCAACAAGTAAACTTTAATACAGTTACGCACATTCCCTCAAAATAAATTGCACAATTAATGGCCATTTATTGAAATGCAGGAAACATTCGGAAGACACTATTAATTCTCTATTTAATCAACATGTAGTCTATATAACAGATCAGAGCTTTGGGATCTTAGCGCAAACTGATGGATTCCATGTAGGCCTACCGGTGTTTGCTACATAGATTCCGTAAGTATGTTGTATTGTACTATTCGTAAACACACTGTAGTCGAGCCTTAGATTGTTAAACTATAAAACTTCTTTGGATCGCACTGACGTTAAACCCGACATTTGCGAGACTGACAGAGATCAAGAAAATTGTAGACCTGAATTATCAGTGTATCTATAGTACCGGTAGTTCTGTTTTCGGCGTGCACAACACCGGAGCGGGGGTATGGTAATTGCGCAGAAGACGCCAGCTGTTCATATTGTCACTTTTTAAGTACTCTTACATCTCGTAGGCATTACTATGTTTGTTATACATACATTATGCTGGTTTTTGACGGTTCAGGAATAATATAGAAAGGTTATGGCGAAGGTATTTTGGGGAGGCAGCGGAGGGTTTGCCTCCCGCTATAAACCCCCGGCCATATCAATGGATATCGTCTTTGCAGGTAGAGAAAGCATTAATACACAAATATAGGTTAAGTTTAGTACTCTTCTTATATCTGATTTGCTGTCTTCATTGAATTGCCAATGTGCTGTTTTGAAGTAATAAAACTCTGTTAACATTAACCTATACGGATATCGTTCGTAAAATTGAAATTCAAATCATTTTCAAATTAGCCTACATGAAACGATGAATTTATATCGACAGTTGAAATTTGTTGAATATTATCGAAGGACCAAACCTATATGCACATAGTTATTCCACTTCAGAAACAACTAATTAAACTAAAAAACTCCAAAAGGAAATAACATTCTTCGATAGTCACTTTGTAATGCTTAAAACGAATTTAGACGAGTTAAAAGAGCCCTTTTGGGTTCCCAGCCTACAATGTTCTGTAAAACTGCAATTAGGTATAAACCAGGTTCTATTGTACTGTATTTTTAGATGTCTTTTATCCCTTTTATTTTTCAGAGCCCATTGACTCCTGTTTTGAGTTTAATATATTCTTCGGCACCTAGACCCTTATTGAGTGAGTACCTGTATCTATTTGCCTCGCAGGACGAACAGGAGTGCTCCATCATGTTCAGTCGGCCCAGAGCTTCTATCTGGGCTTGATGAGGTGCATCCGTCTGAAGTGGCCTCCGCATCGAACCCGCGTGCTCTGCTCTGATCTGTCTGAAGAGTCCTGCCTCCACCACAGAGGACTGCAAGCTGCAGCTGCACACTTTCCTCTGGAGCATAGAGCCCTTCAACAAGTTCAGGTATAGAAAGTTACAGACTAGTCAGTGGCGGTTCCTCGGGGAGGGAAGGGAGGAACGTCCTCCTCACATTTTCTTCTTTTGAAAGTAAATACCAAATAAAATATATGCCTTGAAATTCGAGGAAGATTCGATAATTTTTAAGTTCACAGCTATAAGAAAACTCGGTTGATCGAGTTTTAAACGACGCGCGCTCATGTGCTGCTAGAAAACTGTGAGAAAGATGCGAGATTGTCTGTGTGGAGGAAAGGCACTCCATTTCTCCTCTACTGCAGTTAACACACACAGACAACAGCGCACTAGCGGCCAGAGAAAGAAGCAGAGTTTTAAAGCGAGTAAATGAACGGAGAGGAGGAGATCCTCCTCTGAATCAGTCATGGGCGGAAATAGAAACCGACTGGTCTTGCGGCAAGCTCGCTACCGCTGCCACCTAACGATGTTGCATTCAACCAGACTATAACACATCTAGGAGGAGACACAACAAAACAGTTTTAATGCAAAGCTATGAAAGACACCATGTAAACTTTTTTGAAATTATAAATAAACAATTTTATTCATTGCACTTTATGTAGGCTACTATTCATGTTTTGAAACTTTCAAGGATATTTGAAAGTTAAAGTCGTGTTCATATAAAACAAAGAGGAAGTAGTTCTACGTTAGTATCGCAGATCTTTTTGGCCCCTGAAATTCACTTCCGTTCATTGTGTACTAGACAGGGCAACAGCCAGGTTGTCAGTTTTGTACAAATATATTTGAAATTGAAAGTAGGTAGGTACTCCAAACTACATTATTTTTAACATAAAAATTGGGCACCGCAACTTTGAACAATAATGGTAGTATAACTTTACAAGAACTGATATTCTTCAAAAGCATGTGATACTGAACTTGTACAATGTACATATGGCAACACAGACCACGTGGGTGGGTGCAGTGTTCTCGCTTTCCTCAGATTATTTCCCATTCCCATTTCCGCAGTTCGGTTACGTGTTAGTAGCTGGTCTCTTCCAACACGTGTGATGCTGTAGTGTGCTCGAAAATGCTGCGAGGTGAATTTCCTTGTAATTGTTAATTTGTGCAATTATTCAACAATGAATGGAAGTGAAAACATTATATTTTATGGAAAATTTAGGAAACTCAGTTTACAAGAACAGATTATTGCTATACAGAAGGGAAGGCCAACACCAACACTACCTGGTTTTACATGTATGCATATAGGCTAATTTGTAGCATGTTTCATTCAAGAAGGTGTCATTTAGTGCTGTTAATTTCTTTCCTCCTCTTAAGAAATGTGCAGGAGCCGCCACTGAGACTAGTATTAGAATTCTTATATTTGATGTCTGTCATTCTTTGGTAAATTGACTCAGTGACAGTGTATATGAAGAGAATCGGACCAATAGATTAGTAGAAATCGCTGTGCACAGACTGACTAGTATTCATGTCTATTATTCTGTGTTAAATTGACTCGTAGGTACTAAATATCAAGAAAATTCGTCCAATAGTGTAATAGAAATCTCTATACAGATTGGTACTAGTACTAAAATTGTTATATTTCATGTCTATTATTCTCAGATAAATTAAGTCGTAGCTACTGAATATGAACTAAATCCGCCCAATAGTTTAGTATAAATCGCTGTACACATACAGACTAGTTCTAAAATTCTTATATTTGATGTCTATCATTCTGTGATAAATTGACTCAGTTATACCCAATATGAAGTGAAGCCGACTTATAGTTTAATAGACGTTATATCGCACAATTTTATCAATTCCCTAGCATTTGTTTAATTTATCACTGACCTAGCCTTGTTTTTCTTTTGCCAAAATTTTAAACTGCAAATTCCTTAGTGTACTATAAAACATGCTTTGCGATCGTTATTTGTTTAGAGCATAGACTGCCAACTGAATATGGCGGCTCCATTGAAACGTTTTGGTGAAGGTAATCTTTATGCCGGCATACTGTCTTCTAATCGTGTAATAGTCAATTAAATCACAGTGGAGTTTTAATATTCTCTAGATTGATT
>JAJSOF020000039.1:1953223-1964927 GCA_025594305.2 Periplaneta americana
CTGGAATAAAATTTTTTTCTTCCTTTCTTGCGTAGGTAAAAAAGGCTTTTTAAATCTGTGTATTTCACAACGTAAACTTCCCCAGAAGAATTTTTTTTATAAGTAAAAATGAATAATACCTCTAAATATGTAGATTTATGTAATACCAAGCAATAATATTTAATGTGGGGCAAATATGTAAAAATATGTAGTATCAAATTTTAATATATTAACGGTAATTACAAGAGTCGCAAAGATTTGTTATTTATATACGGTTAGGTGGAAAGGAATATAATATGTAATTACATAAAAATCCTGTCCCTAGTTAGGACATATTACCTGGTTAAGGTTTTTCCTAGGTTTTCCCTCAATCCCTTTAAGAACAAAATGCTATGTAACTTTCTGCGCTGGACACTGGACTCATTTCGCTGGAATTACCAATTTCATCTCATTCAGGCTTTGGATAGATAACCTTATCGGTTGATAAAGCGTCGTAAAATAACCGATTAAATCCACTACTACAATTGCTAATGCTATTATTACTATTACTGTTGATACTACTACAATTGACGAGTTGAATCAAAAACGAGCGTAATCCATGTTTTGAACTTTTTCTGTTCAGTGAATTATTGGATTCTCTAGTGTGTATTTGGTCACCCTGCAAATTTTCCATTTGATCTCTCTTTTCTAGTGGTCTGTGGCGCAGTATAAGTGTTGGGCTGTTTTCACAGTTTAATGTTAGTTCTCTGGTTGCAAGGTTGTGTTTTCTAATTTCTACGTACATACTTGGGACTTACGGGAGAACTCAATTTATTTTGTTTTAAGGGATCAGGTACACCTTACAGGAGTAATATTTTGGAAATATTCAACTTTTTTTTTCCTCCAATACCATATCTTGTACAATAGTGAAAACTGGTATGTGTAAAACACTGTCCTTCTGCTATATGAAAAAAAGTCAAAACTAAAGATTATTTGTCCAGATGTACATACTTTGAAATAGTTGCTCTAGTCCTTAATACCTGACACTCTTATCGTACAATCATCTTTCATAGATTTTCATCACAGGCAACTAATCGCTGAAATCGATTTCCATCTCTAAAACGAATTAAAGAATTAGAAAACATGCTTATAGTGATGTGTCTGGAATTCCAGAATACTTAATACATAAAATCGTATAGTGGAAACATAATAGTAATATACGTTACAAGAGCGATATGTTGACGTTTTCATGGTCGAGGAAAAGATTGAAAAAGCGAAACGTAGTTGAGCTTTTTAATTTCCGAGAACATGAAAACAAAACATACGCTCGTGTATCGTACATTATTTTGTGCGAAGATCGTTTATTACATACCACAAAGACGAATTTCTAATTAGTTGCAATGAAATCTCCATGTTGGTTTCTGTTTAATGACGGCAACTTCGGAAAACCAAAATATCTTTCTTCAACATTGTTGCTATAAAATGTTTTCTGTGTTTACTTTACTCCAGCAGGACGTGATATACGTCTGTCTTTTTTTTCCCCCAGTCTATAAATGCGAACTTAAAACAAACGGTAAGGTTATGTAATGATTTATGTTTCATTTTAATATTCTAACAATATTATTTATATAACATATTGCAGTAATAACATCGGCATCTGGAATCTTGTTGATTTTTTCACGGCTTCCTTAATGTTACTTGTATCAGGAATGCAATAAGTTTCGTGGAGTAGTAGAGTTTACTGAATTTTTGCAAATATTTAAAAACAATAATTAACAATGCAATTTAGGTGAAATTGCAGTGGTAAGTTTCCAATTGATAATTATTACTATGTTAAACATCTCTAAAAATAATATTTTAAAAGCCTAAAGCAGTAAAATGAATGTCGCGCTTAAGCGGTAAGAAGAGGGAAATTGTTATGTGTGTTAGGTTGGGAATACTGAATGTGGTATTTCACACTTACCGCATATTGGTTCTGTGCGGAAAACAAGCAAATACGCACGATCTCGCACAAAATGGTACTATTTATTGATTCATATTTATTGATTAAATTTCAACACTTGCTACCAAGCTGACAATACCTAACAGATATTTCATTATGTTCTTTCATTAATAACTAAATGTAAGGATTTTCGACCATATATTTATATGAACTTTTTTCCTTGTTTTGGTGTGAGGGACATGCCCCCAAGGTATGACAAAGTATTTCTGAAACACCCTGTATATTTATGACACTATTGGAGTCGGAATGCATTATTTAACAAAACAGTATGCAAATTGTTATTGTGATAAAAGTCCATACAAATCGCAATTACATAAAAATAAAAATTTCAATCATTATTTCTCGAAACGCGACTTTTGCTTTTGGGCCCTTTTTCCGGCTACCGCTTAAATTGTTGTACACTTTAATTTTGTGGTACACAATTCTCGTAATTTATACAAATTACAGGTGAATTTACTTTTAATGTATTATACCAGGCATGTCAATTGATGCCCACAGGAGCAAGCGCGCGCTTTAGAGCCCAGGAGATCCTGAGCGCTTTACAGCGGAAAGGAAAGAGACAGACGAAAGAGGTGGTATATGCCGCTTGGTCGAGCTATGTCCAGGAATGGCCAGCACTGATTCAATAGATAAAGGGAAGAGAACTTATTAAAACTGTATCCATGTTAATTTTTAGATTTGCCTGAGAAATATAAGTGCATTATATGAATGTAAGTTTTAATTTTAATGCTCATTTTTCACAAGTTTTATATATTTATTCAAAAGAAATATTTTCTCAACTTTTTGTATAGAAAAGTGAAATTTTCAGGTATAGGCCTATTTATTTAGTAGCCTTACAGAATGTTTTCGTAAATCTAATATACCATATATACGTATTACTGAAGATAGTGTATTGAAAATTTTGAAAATATTCGCATGGAAATTGTTTGTAAGGAAATGAATTAAAAAAGTAACTACTGTTACATCATAAGCAAAGATACGTGCCCATGTGTTGTAAAAATGTCAGCTCTATAGCTTCAGCAGATTTCGAGAAAATAATTTAATATTCTGATGATAGGAAGTAGCTCACAAATATCATATTAAAAGCATAATGCGATAAGAGTTTTGTTATGTAATATTAGTTACACTTAAAACAGATACAGTACCTAGGTAACTTTGCTTTGTACTGTAATATTGTTTTGATTAGTTTATTGATTACTCTTGTAAGGATAAAGACACCATCATTATAAATTCCAACTTATCATGTCATACTCAATCTCTTTCTTTGGAATATCACTTTCTTTATGAATGATGTGTTTCATCCACTTAATAGAGTATAATGTTATACTATTATGGAATTTAAGTGAATATTCCTTCTTAACTCTCTATTATGTTATTAACAATTAAAACAGAAGTGTAATATTAAGAAATTGGTGTAAGTTAGTTTTGTTATAGATAATATTAAACAGAAAGAAGCCATATAAAAATGACATAAAATTTCACGTTCCGTTTGAAGTTTGTGCACCACAGCTTTCTTAATCCAACATATACACAATCATATACACAACCCTTCCTCTTTCCATACTTAGCGCTTGCTGCCCGCGCACGACGTCAAGGTCAGAAAAATGAGCTTGGTTTGACATCACTGTATTATACCGTGCTTTTGTGGAACGTGGATATGATTTCATGAAAGTCCAAGTGTTATCGGTGTGAGAATATCCATAAATTGACCCTTTTGTGCTATTAACTGAAACATAACACATTTGAAAAAGCTTAAAATTTAAAACCACAATAACATCAGGTAGCAGTATTTTAATTTGGCTTCGACAGAAATTGGTAACACTCGCTGGACGAGATGCCCACCCTGAGGTTACAAATATGCGCGTAAATCCAGGCGATGCTCAGTTGTCAGGTCTGCTGGCTGACATGAACGCTAATGCGACCTGCGGCGTGCAGGGCTATTCCTGCTGATTGCCAACATTCAATTTAATCCAAAGTTGTGTAATGTGCAATACGTCATTGGATTATTGTTGGTGTAGAATAGCGTTGCTGCACGTGTTTGGCAGTCTGCTTAGTCAAGGTGCATCTCCTCGAGCAAAATAATCCGTCACAGACCTCTCCCACAGGATAATAAATCCTAGAGTCGTGGTTTTAATTAATATTCCGTTACAGTAAGGCCCTCGTTTTTATTATAATTACTTTTGTTTATGTTTGCCGTTTTCCTACGTCACGAACTAGTTCATGCACAGCTTTACGTTTTTAATTAGTGATTATTTGTCTGCAGCTTGATTAAAAGCAAGCCAGGAAAACTTTGTAGGGGAGGTAAATAACATCATATTAATTTAATTATTTAGTTCACAATGCTGAAATGTGTTCAGTTTATTAGAAGACAAACATTATATTAACTGTTCAGTACCTTAATTTTAACTGAAAATAGCTATGAAATGAACTTCAGAATTAACAAAGGGAACTTCTGCGTGACGCTATAAACTTGCAATACTGTAACGTTGACGTTACGCTGCCATTTATGAAGCTGATTCTTGGGATTGTAAGAAAGATGTCTGCAATTGTTAATCATTACGATAACGCAGCGGTGGCGAAAATGTGATCGTGCGTCGGACCACTGTGTATCCTGCAACGTGCATAGCACCTATGGAGGGAGGCGGAGACCCGAAGACGAAGTGAAGCAACTGTCTGACTTATTAAAGGTTTTTCATTTTCCTTACGTCAGGCACTTACTAGTAAATATAATTTTATACAGTACAAGGCTACAAACTAATCTTTAGTACGTGTAACGAAGAAAGAAATGAACAATAAATGAACATTATCACAACCTAAAATTAACTGTCTTCAGAATGTCTCTGCGACAGAGTTTCAAAATCAGGAATTATGTCACTTACCGCCAGTCGTAGTTGATCACGAAGGTATTTGTCAGTCAGTCGTGATCTAAATTTGGTTTTTATTATTTTCATTGTTGGTAGTAGCTCTTTAATGCACCTCATTAAAGTACACCTATTCATGATAGTTCAGTTGTTCAACCAATGAGAAATCATCATTTTAGCATTATAAAAGCGCAAGTATCGATTATTCTCGGATATCCAATCGAAAGACAACTAGCGAAAAGTCACGGAGGCTGGAAATCCAATACTGTCGCAGAAGGTTATGTTCTGTTACTGTAATAATTAGCGTTAATTATAAATAATATTCAAATAAATTCAATTTGTCATCTCGTTTTTCAATTCTAAATCAATTTCCAGGTTATATCAAGACTAATGTTCATGTTATTCTATAGGATATATCAAGGTTATTGACATTCGTTCCTCGGAAAAATCAATACTTTCGCGTCTGCGCACATCTCGGAATTTAGAAGGTCAGTGCCGCTTCTCAGTTATATAACCATAACATGAATACTTACGAATAATTTCAAGTTAGAAATATGGTCGCTTGCGCTCGTTTCATAAACAAACATACTCGTGTCTTAATTACTACCATTATAGGGTCGTTGCATAATGTACTATTTTGGCAAAGATTTGAAAGTTCGACATTTGTCAAGTTCTTACATCTAGCTTTCAATTGACATCACATAGTAAATCAGTGAGCGTAATTTGAATAGCTAACCGCATTATTCGTACATCTGCTGAAAAAGGATCGACGTACAGAGATAATGATGATGATGATGATGATAACAACAACAACAATAACACTTAACCTTTTAATGTTTCATCAGTAACATGTATAACTCCGTTTTATGTTATACAACCATTTTCCTCGTAATACTTGTGAACAAATCATACATTTAAAATTCTCGTCATATTGACAGCAAAAAAATGCGTCCTCCCATCCTACTTGGAACTTTCGTACATGGTTTCGAGAGAGATATATGCCACTCGCAGGTCAGAGACAAATACAAATGGAACGGAGTTTAACCCCAGTGAGTGAGAGGGTGGGGGTTGGCGGAGATTAGAAGCAAGCGAAATCACAGCTATCACTGCGAGCCACAATGTCTCGCGAGTCACGTTCTCGCCACGGCTGCGATAACGTAACAGTTAAAATCTAGAAAAAAATGACTATTGAAGTAATAGTTTTTTACTATGAGTATCGTAATCTCTCATATTACAATACGAGTTTGATAATTTGTCTAGTATTATGAAGTTACGATATACCGTACAACATTTAATCCACTTTGTTAAAAAATTATTTGTTAAAATAAAAGTAATTCTATTATATTTGTTAGTTTTGAACGTGTATTTTGTGAAGAAGCGATTGTATTATTATTAGTTTTTCCTGCGAGAGGCGATTCGTTTATGTTTGTTATATTAGTTTTAAACATGATAGGTTTTTGTTTATAACAAAAGAACGGCAGTACAAGGAAACATAAAGAAACATTGTTAAAATGAGTTCAAACAATATTCAGACATTGAAAATGTTGCAAATTCTGCAATTGAATGTATAGTACCAGCGAAATCCCGCGTATGAAATGATTGATTATAAAATATTTGAAGGTTGGTGTTCCAAGAAAAATGTAGAAAGTGTGCGAAGAAGGTAATGCTGGCGTACTTTAGTATTATTACCTAACATAGGGGTGTAAAATTATGTACATATTGAAGTAACATCTCTTTTAGTTACATTACGTGCTTTTCACATATAATTATGGAAATTTCATATTATAATTTTATAACTCCTGTTTACAATTTAGTTTGAAAATTAAAAGAACTCTTCTTGTTTATGTTAGGCTGAAAGGAAAATAAAATTAATTAAAAGAGAAAACAAAAGAATAATCAGTTCTTATGAACGGTATATTGTAATTAGAGCAATTTATTTCCTATGCCCTAAATGATCTTTGTGTCAGATTAAAAAATCGGGATAGGTTGCATCAGAGAGACAACAAAAAGTTTCATGCGTGAATACGTAGCTGATAGAATTGCTCATAAACGTCAGCACTGGCATCAAAATCTCTTCTTTCCAGATACCCTTAAAAAGTTTTACAGGG
Organism: Periplaneta americana; assembly: GCA_025594305.2. NCBI lineage: Eukaryota > Metazoa > Arthropoda > Insecta > Blattodea > Blattidae > Periplaneta > Periplaneta americana. Next base: position 1,960,153 of record JAJSOF020000039.1, read on the forward strand.
ACATCGTTTTTTTTATGCTGGCATTTCTAACATTAACCTTGCTATACCTTTGGATTAACGGTTGAGAACCGGAAACTCCGTTTCCTACGCCCTTCCACGACTGGAGTTCGATGATACTGGCGTAAAGTACAAACAAATCACTTTACTAGATATAGGAGCGAAGAATAGTAATTCATCCATTTACGTAAACTAGGAAATATCACTATTTTGAGTTTCATAATTTTCATTGGGTTTTTGTTTAATAAAAATACAGTGCAGTATTAACAACGAGTGCTTTTACTCACGAACTGAGTTATCCATGTGGACGTATTCATTATGCAGTGTATATTATACTGTCTACAACACATTAGCGTACAATATAGAGAATGAAATTAAATTGCCAAATAATCATAATATGAATATTTAAACACATTTTTGAAAATGGTGGCCGTTCATTTCGATACAGGTTTCAGTTCTTTTGTGCATATTATTGCACTATAGACTATTGCATCTAATTCCAATTACCAGTTTCGTCCTTTGTACTAGTAACTCATGTTGAAATAATTCTGTACCTACTCTACGTACTGTAAATTCAAACTTCACTTCTGCCCGACCCGCACAGATAAAATTACTCAGACATGCTATCTACTGTCCGTCCAAGTGGTTATGTCTCAGAATCGTAGAAAGGGGGAAATCACGTGACAGCTAATTACTTAACGAGGCCCTTTTACTTAAGTTATTTTAAACAGTTGTATAATATTATGTAGGCGTCCAATTCGTAACAGAAATTAATGTTTTCAGAAAAGAGCTAAGATAGTCCAGCCACTAGCCTTTACAGAGGGGCGAGCAGAAGCAGGTGGGGGATATTCGTGATGCGAAGTAGGCAAATGGACGACAGTACCTGTGCGAGAAGATGGTTCAATATTGAAAGCACTTTCGTCACTGGAAAACGCGAACATATTTCTGGACCGTACTATACTCACTAACTCAGTACTTTTTACTATATGCGTCCTTGGTTCTGTGTGGAGGACAGTTGGAACTTCATTAGTAGAAGGGGTGGGAGTAAAGTACATTCGAAATCTTAGGTACAATAAAAATTGAAGTAAAAATAATATGATGTCTCTGTATATCTTCGCTATGCTGGGACTCCTGGAAGTGGCCATCTTGTAAGCATTGAGGGTAAATTTGTCTGTTGCTATAGTAAACATCGTTTGCTACCCGTTGCTTATATGCCCGCTCCCAATTGCCCTGCATATGCCTCTACTTTGTGAATTTTCTATCTTCACTCAGAGTCACACGATAATTTTTCCAATTTAATACATTCACTGCTGATTTTTACTCAATTCAGAGTGTAGGCTGGTTCGCTATGAATCGTTTGAGACCACTACGAATATTCTATCGCGTCGCATTTTCGAGTTGGCGACACTCCAATTCGTGCTTCTAATATCCCCATTCCGCATATCGCTAAGTTGCGTCTTCCCCTCCAAATTAAGGCCACGTTGGATACATTGACTCTATATCTGCCGTTTACTTCATTTGAATATATTGTGTAATTAAGAAATAATTGGCGTATAAAGACTAGCAAGGAAATGTGTAGATCGTCTTTCTGCAGTGGCACCCTAGTACGTGACCCAACTTATAGACGTATTCACGTCAAAAAAATATGCCCACTTATGTCTTCTTTTTCAGTGCACATGATCGCACAAGTTCAAGTGAAAAAGACAGCTAAGATTGTTGCTTCACATTTAAGTTTCTGACAACGCTTTAGGATTAGCATTCGGCACATCACAATAGTAATATGCGTTACAAGAGCGGTATGTTGACGTTTTCATGGTCGAGGAGAAGATTGAAAAAGCGAAACGTAGTTGAGATTTTTTAATTTTCGAGATCATGAAAACAAACATACCGCTCGTGTATCCTACATTATTTTGTGCGAAGATCGTTTATTACACACCTGAAAAAGGAATTTCTAATTAGTTGCAATGAAATGTCCATGTCGGTTTCTGTTTAATGACGGCAACTTCGGAACACCAAAATATATTTCTTCAACATTGTTGCTATAAAATGTTTTCTGTGTTTAATATACTCCAGCAGGCCGTGATATACGTCTGTCTTTTTTTCCCCCAGTCTATAAATGCGAACTTAAAACAAACGGTAAGGTTATGTAATGATTTATTTTTCATTTTAATATTTTAACAATATTATTTATATAACATATTGCAGTAATAACATCGGCATCTGGAATCTTGTTGATTTTTTCATGGCTTCCTTAATGTTACTTGTATCAGGAATGCAATAAGTTTCGTGGAGTAGTAGACTTTACTTAATTTTTGCAAATATTTAAAAACAATAATTAACATTGCAATTTAGGTGAAATTGCAGTGGTAAATTTCCAATTTATAATTATTACTATATTAAACGTCTCTAAAAATAATATGTTAAAAGCCTAAAGCAGTAAAATGAATGTCGCGCTTAAGTGGTAAGAAGAGGGAAATTGTTATGTGTGTTACGTTGGGAATACTGAATGTGGTATTTCACACTTACCGCTCATTGGTTCTGTGCGGAAAACAAGCAAATACGCACGATCTCGCACAAAAGGTTTTCCCAATGCTTCAATGTTAAACTTGGTCATTTATATGTCAGAACCATTTTCAGACAGCGGAATATTTTTGCAGAAAAGCCAGTGTGTTATATCTGGTTGTTTTTTAACAGTCTTCATGTCCATTTGTAAAGGGTTGTCCTCTCTTTGTCCATTAAATCACGTGCCTCAAAATTCATTACTACAGATCCAGTCTTTTTATTAATATTAAGCGACTCAGAATTCCCCGTTACACTTTTTATTGTACCTCCAGAGACTTTCACAGTTTACATTATGGTATTTTGTTCTATGAGAAACTTTCGCTACGCGCCAACTGTACAATGATTGCAAGCATTTTATTTAATTTGTATGAGATCTCTGGGTTACTCCAGGGTACGTTTATTGTTGATACAAACGCTGTATTCTCTGGAGCGATCAATTCTTCAATACAGGACCATTTTCCTGTAGTTGTACAGCACAGTACAAAACTGCCTTTACTCAAGCATATCAGCAGGTTAGAAGAGATTGTGATCAAAGAGGAAATTCAGTATATTTTGCTTGAATTTGATACTCCCGGACGATTTGCATAGAACATTTTTCGTGTTGAAATGAACTCATATTTTAAGAGAGTGTATGAAAATCCACCAACTATTAGGGAAAACATGGAAATTTTACTTGAAGCTAGTAAAGAGATAGGTTTGGAAGTTAATCCCAAAAAGACAAAGTATATGATTATGTCTCGTGACCAGAATATAGTAACAAACGGAAATTTAGAAATTAGCTATTTATTTTTGGAAGATGTGGAAAAATTAAAATATCTCGGAGCAACAGTAGCAAATATAAATGAAACCAGGGAGGAGATTAAACGCAGAATAAATATGGGAACTGCCTGTTATTTTGCCGTTGAGAAGCTTTTGACATCCATTCTGCTCTGGAAAAGCTGAAAGTGAGAATTTGTAGAAAAAGTTATATTACCGGTAACGGTTGTTCTGTATGGTTGTGAAACGAGGACTCTCACTTTTAGAGAGGAATAGAGGCTAAGGATGTTTGAGAATAAGGTGCTTATAAAAGTATTTGAGGCTAAGAGGGATGAAGTTAGAGAAGAATGGAGAAAGTTACACAACGCAGAACTGCACGCATTGTATTCTTCACCTGACTTCTTTAATTAATGAATGAATTAATTACTTTATTCATTCATTCATTCATTTAGTGTTCTGCCCAATGGCAGGTCTTTCACTGCAAACCCAGCTTCCTCCAGTCTTACCTATTTTCTGCTTTCCTCTTAGTCTCCTCATGTGATCCATATATCTTAATGTCGTCTATCATCTGATATCTTCTTATGCGCCGAACTCTTCTCCCCTTCATCATTTCTTCCAGTATATACTTCAGTAGGCAGTTTTTTTCTCAGCCAGTGACCCAGCCAATTCCTTTTCCTCTTCCTGATCAGTTTCAGCATCATTCTTTCTTCACCTACTCTTTCCAACACAGCTTTATTTCTTATTCTATCTGTCCACTTCACACGTTCCATTATTGTCCTTATCCATATTTCAAACGCTCCTCTTCGTCGTAATGTCCATGTTTCTTTCCCATACAATGCCACACTCCACACAAAGCGCTTCACTAATCTCTTCCTTAGTTCTTTTTCCGGAGGTCTGCAGAAGATGTTCCTTTTTCTATTAAAAGCTTCCTTTGCCATTGCTATCCTCCTTTTGACTTCCTGGCAGCGGCTCATGTTACTGCTTATAGTACACCCGAGTATTTGAAGCTGTCCACTTGTTCTACTGCCTCATTTAGAATTCGCAAGTTTACCTTCTATATTTTTCTTCCTATGACCATAGTGCTTCGTCTTATTTGCATTTATCTTCATCCCATACTGCTCACAGCTGTCATTTAGCTCCAGTAGCATATATTTTAATATCATCATAATTAGGAACATTAAATCTTGACGTTTGAGATGGACAGGGCATGTAGTATGTATTGGTGAATCCAGAAATGCATAATAGTTAGTTGTGAGACCGGAAGGAAAAATACCTTTGTGGAGGCAGAGACGTAGGTAAGAGGATAATATTAAAATGAATTTGAGAAAGATGGGATATGATGGTAATGACTGGAATAATCTTGCTCAGAATAGGGTCCGATGTCGGGCTTATGTGAGGTCGGAAATGAACCTTCATGTTCTTGAGAGCCATTTTGTAAGGAAGTTGTAAGTTGTATATGA
>JAJSOF020000039.1:1965027-2060115 GCA_025594305.2 Periplaneta americana
TTAATTTTTTTTAAATTTTTATTTATTTATTTACTCATATTTAATTTTATTACATTTAATTTTATTTATTTATTTATTTATCTTTTTTTTTTATTTTTCTTTATCTTAATTTTATTTAATTATTTATCTTATTTTTTTATTTATATTTTATTTTAATATATTTAATTTTAATCATTCATTTATATTTCATTTTGTTAAAAATTTTTATTTCAATTTTTTTTAAATTTAAATTTAAATTTAATATACATGTTTATTTTTTTAAACTCAATTTTTTTATTTTATATTTTTTTAAATTAATTAATTTGTATATTTTCATATATTTAATTTAATTCTATTTATTTATTTATTTATTTTATTTATTTAATTTAATTATACTAATTTTATTTTAATTAATTTTATTTATTTAGTTATATTAAATTGAATTTTATATATTTATATTTATTCTATTTATATTTAATTTAATTTAACTATTTAATTTACACATTTATTTTTTATCTATTTAATATTGTTTAATTTTTTTTTATTAATTTATATTTCATTTTTATTTATTTATTTATTTATAATTTTTTTATTTACTTTTATATACATTTAATTTAATTTAGTCAATTTAATTACTTATATTTAATTTCATTTATTTATATTTAACTTTTATTTAATATATTTTACTTATTTATTTATTTAAACTTAATATTTATTTAACTATATTTATTTATATTTTACTTTATTTTATTTATTTGTTGATGTTTCTATTTATTTCTCTATTCATTTATTTATTTATATTTTATTAATTTAACATTTAATTGTATTTAATTATTTTTATATTTAATTTTTTTTTTTTTATTGATAATTAATTTTATTTATTTCATTTTACTTTTATTTGATTAATTAATTAATTTTACTTATTTATATATATTTAATTTTTATTTATGTTGAATTTTATTTTTTTATTTATTTCTAATTTTATTTATTTATTCAACTTATCTATTTATATTTAATTTTACATATGTATTTATTTATGCATATTTCGTTACATTTAATTAATTAATTAATTTATATTTAATTTTATTTTTATATCATATTTTATTTACTTATTTATTTTTATTTTATTTTATCTAATTATATTCAATTTTATTGACTTAATTATTTATTTATATTTTTAATTAATTTATTTTTATATTAATATATTTTATTGATATTATTGTATTTAATGTAATTTTATTTATATATATATATCTATAATTATTTTATTTATTAATTTCTTTACTTATTTATTTAATTATATTTATAATTATATTTATATTCAATATAATTTAGTTTTCATTTATTTATTTATTTATATTTTCTTTATTTATTTACATACTTTTTATTTATTTATTTATATTTAATTTTATTTAATTAATTTATCAAATGTTTAATTGATTTTTAATTTATTTTAAATTGTATATAATTTTTTTATTTACATATATTTTATTTATTTATTCTATTTCATTTTAATTTTTTATGTATGATTTTAGTGTTATTTTAATTTATTTATTTATATTTAAAATTTATTTAATTTTCGTTATTTATATTTAATATTATTTAATTTATTTATTTATTTATATTTATGTTTAATTAATTAATTAATTTATATTTACTTTTATTTATTTATGTTGAATTTTATTTTTTATTTATTTTTAATTTTATTTATTGATTTAACTTATCTATTTATTTATATTTAATTTTATTTAATTTTACATATTTATTTATTGATATATATTTAATTATATTTAATTTATCGATTTATTCATATTTAATATTATTTCACTTATATATTATTTTATTTTATTATATTTTTTTACTTACTTTATTTTTATTTATATTTAGTTTTATTTTCATTTATGTTAAATTTTTTTATTTATTTGTATTTAATTTTAATTTAACTTATTTACATATATAATATTATTTATTTACTTATTCATATTTAATTTTATTCTATTTATTAATTTATTTACTTATTTATGTATTTATTTATATTTACTTTAATTTAATTAATTGTTTATTTATATTTAAATTTATTTAATATATTTATTAATTTATATTTAATTTAATTTATTTTAATTTTATTTATTTATTTATTTATTTTATTTATTTATTTATATTTTATTTATTTGTCGAATTACTTTTGTTTATTTATTTATATTAAATTATTCCTTTAATTATCAAATGTTTAATTAATTTTTAAAATTTATATTAAATTCTTGTGTATAATTTTGTATTTATTTTTTTATTTATATTAAATTTTATTTATTTAATTATTCATTTATTTATATTTGATTTTTTTAATTTTCCTTATTTATTTACATATTTATATCTAATTTTAATTATATTTCATATTAATTTATTTATTTATATTTAATATTCTTATTTATATTTATTGTAATTAATTAATTAATATTTAAATTCATTTAATTGTTAATCAATTTATTTATTTTTAATTTTGTTTATTTATTTATTTACTTATTTTAATTCTTATAAATTTATATTTTATCTTATAGTATTAATTAATTACCATATTTATATATATTTTATTTGTATATATTTATTTTATGTTTTACCTTATTTAATTTGTTTATTTATATTTAATTTTATTTAATTAATTTATTCATTTACTCATATTTAATTTTATTATATTTAATTTTATTTATTTACCCTTTTTCATTTTTATTTTATTTTTTCTTTATACTTTATTTTATACAATTATTTATCTTATTTATTTATTTATATTTTATTTTATTTTATTATATTTATTTGATTCATTCATTTATATTTCATTATGTTAAAAATTATTTATTTACGTTTTATTTTATTAATTAATTCAATTATATATATATATATATATATATATATATATATATATATATATATTATATTTAGATTTATTTATTTATCTTTTAATTTTTTATTTATATTTTATTTAATTAATTTGTATATTTTCATATATTAATTGAATTCTATTTATTTTTAAATTTAATTTTATTTATTTAGTTATATTAAATTAAATTTTATATATTTACATTTAATTTTATTTATATTATGTTAATTTAATTTAATTATTTAATTTATTTATTTATTATCTATTTAATATTCTTTAATTTTTTTATTTTTAATTTATATTTCATTTTATTTGTTCATTTATTTATTTATTTATATTTCATTTTATTTATTTATTTTATTTATTTATTTATTTATTTATAAATTTTTTTTATTTACTTATTTACAATTAATTTTATTTTATTATTAATTTACTTATTAATTTATATTTAATTTCATTTATTTATATTTAACTTTATTTAACATATTTATTATTTATTTATTTAAATTTAATATTTATTTAACTATATTTATTTATATTTTACTTTATTTTATTTATTTGTTGATATTTTATTTATTTATCTATTCATTTATTTACTTTTTATTTATTTATATATTATTCTATTTAATTTTTATTTGCAATTAATTTTTAATTTATGCTTAATTTCATATTTTTATTTATTTACTTATTTATATTTAATTATATTTAATTCTTTTATTTATTTATGATTAATGTTATGTAATTAATTTATTTATTTACTTACTGTGTATTTAATTTTACTTATTTATATTGAATTTTATTTAATTTAATTATTTATTTATTTACTTACTAATTTATTTATATTTCATTTTATTTAATTTACTTATTTATTTATAATTAATTTTTTTTTAGTTATTTTATTTAATGATATTTAATTTTATTTAACTTATTAATTTATTCTGTTTATTTATTTACTTATTTAATTATATTTAATTTATTTATCTATATACTATTTTTTATTCATTTATATATTTATTTATATTTAATTTAATTTAATTTATTTATTTATATTTAATTTCATTTTATTTATTTTATTTAATCCTATTTATTTTTTATTTATTTATGTTTAATTTTATTTATTTATTTTACACTTATTTCATGTAATTTTAATTTTTATATTAATTTTACTTATTAATTTATATTTTTAATTTACATTTAATTGTATTTTATTTAATGATATTTATATTTTATTTTATTTTATTTACTTTAGTTATTTATAATTAATTTCATTTTATTTATATATTTATTTATTTATTTATATTTCATTTGATTTGATTGATTAATTAATTAATTTACTTAGTTATATATATTTTATTTTATTAATTTATGTTAAATTTTTATTTTTTATTTATTTTTTAATTTTATTTAATTTTTTATATTGATGTATATTTCTTTATTTTTAATTTATTTATTTATATTTAATTTTATTCCTTTTAATTATTATTTTATTTTATTTATTTATATTTAATTTTATTTTTTATTTAATTATATTCAATTTTATTGACTTATTTATTTATTTCTTTATTTACATTTTTTACTTAATTAATTGATTTTATATTTAATTTTATTTATTTATATTAAAATTTTTTTTTATTTTTTGTTTATATATTTATTTATTTGTATTTAATTTAATTTAATATATTTATATTCAATTTCATTTATTTAGTTATTTATTTAGATATATAATTTTATTTATTTACTTATTCATATTTTTTTATTTTATTTATGTATTTATTTATATTTATTTTAATTTTAATCAATTGTTTATTTATATTTATATATAATTTTATTTATTTAATTATTTATTTAATTTTTATTTATTTGTTTGCTTGCTTTTATTTATTTATTTATATTTAATTTTATTTAATTAATTTATCAAATGTTTAATTAATTTTTAAATTTGTATTAAATTGTATATAATTTCATTTATTTGCATGCAATTTTATTTATTTATTCACATTTAATTTTATTAATTTATATTGACTTTATTTATTTATTTTTATTTTATTTATTTATATTTGATTTTTTTTAATGTTGCTTATTTATTTACATATTTATTTATATTGAATTTTATTTATTTATTTAATTATATTTCGTAATGATTTATTTATTTTTATATTTAATATCCCTTATATATTTATATTTAATTATATTTATTTGAATTAAATTTAATTTATTTATATTTAATTGTAATTAATTGATTAATTTATACTTAATTTGATTTATTTATTTATTCATTTATTTAAATTTAATTTTTTTTATTTATATTTTATTTTATTTATTAATTAACATATTTATATATATATATTTAATTGTATATATTTATTTATGTTTTACTTTATTTTATTTGTTTATTTATATTTAATTTTATTTATTTATTTATATTTAATTTTATTTAATTAACTCAGTTATTTATTTATATTCAATTTTATTTAATTTTATTTATTTATTTATTTTTATATAATTTTCTTTATACTCAATTTTATTTAATTATTAATCTTATTTAATTAGTTATATTTTATTTTTATTTTATTTATTTTTATTCATTCATTTATATTTCATTTTGTTTAAATTATTTATTTATATTTAATTTTATTCCTTTAATTATTATTTTATTTTATTTAATTATATTCAATTTTATTCACTTATTTATTTATTTATTTCTTTATTTACATTTTTACTTAATTAATTGATTTATATTTAATTTTATTTCTTTATATTAAAATTTTTATTTATTTGTTTATATATTTATTTATTTGTATTTAATTTAATTTAATATATTTATATTCAATTTCATTTATTTAGTTATTTATTTAGATATATAATTTTATTTATTTACTTATTCATACTTTTTTTTATTTTAATTTTATTTATTTATTTATATTTATTTTAATTTAATCAATTGTTTATTTATATTTATATATAATTTTATTTATTTAATTATTTATTTATATTTTATTTATTTGTTTACTTGCTTTTTATTTATTTATTTATATTTAATTTTATTTAATTAATTTATCAAATGTTTAATTAATTTTTAAATTTGTATTAAATTGTATATAATTTCATTTATTTGCATGCAATTTTATTTATTTATTCACATTTAATTTTATTAATTTATATTGACTTTTTATTATTTATTTTTATTTTATTTATTTATATTTTATTTTTTAATGTTGTTTATTTATTTACATATTTATTTATATTGAATTTTATTTATTTATTTAATTATATTTCATAATGATTTATTCATTTTTTATATTTAATATCCTTATATATTTATATTTAATTATATTTATTTGCATTAAATTTAATTTACATTTATATTTAATTGTAATTAATTGATTAATTTATACTTATATTTGATTTATTTATTTATTCATTTATTTAAATTTAATTTTTTTTTATTTATATTTTATTTTATTGTATTAATTAACATATTTATATATATATATATATTTTAATTGTATATATTATTTATGTTTTACTTTATTTTTATTTGTTTATTTATATTTAATTTTATTTATTTATTTATATTTAATTTTATTTAATTAACTCATTTAGTTATTTATTTATATTCAATTTATTTAATTTTATTTTATTTATTTTTATATAATTTTCTTTTTATATTCAATTTTATTTAATTATTAATCTTATTTAATTAGTTATATTTTATTTTATTTTATTTATTTTTATTCATTCATATATATATCATTTTGTTTAAATTATTTATTTATATTTTATTTTTTATATTTACATATATTTAATTTTCATTATTTATATTTTATTTTGTTAATTAATTAAATTGTATATATATTTATAATATATTTATTTATATTTAATTTTTTTACTTATTTGTAATTTATTTAATTAATTAATTTATATATTTCATATATTTAATTCAATTTAATTTTATTTATTTATCTATATTTAATTTTATTTATTTATTTAATTAATTTATATATTTAAATTATGTTTAATTAATCTATTTATTAGCTTATTTATATTTAATTTTTTTTTAATTCTATTTATTTATTAATTTATATTTCATTTTATTTATTTATTTATTTATTTTAAAATTTTGTTTACTTATTTATTTACATCTTATTTTATTTTATGCATTAATTTACTTACTTATCTATTTATATTTAATTTCATTTATTTATTCATTTATTTATATTTAACTTTATTTAACATATTTATTTATATTTTATTTTATTTTATTTTACTTTTTATATTTTATTTATTTATCCATTTATCTATTTATTAACGTACTTTTTATTTATTCATTTATATATAATTGTATTTAATTTTTTATTTATTTATGATTAATGTTATATGATTAATTTATTTATTTACTGTATTTAATTTTACTATTTATATTTAATTTTATTTTATTTAATTATTTATTTATTTACTAATTTATTTTTATTTCATTTTATTTAATTTACTTATTTATTTATTTATAATTAATTTTATTTAATTAATTTATTTATTGATATTTAATTTTGTTTAACTTAATAATTTATTTTATTTTATTTATTTACTTATTTTATTATATTTAATTTATTTAGCCATATTTATACTTAATTTTATTCATTTATGTATTTATATTTGGTTTAATTTAATTTATTTATTTTTATTTAATTTTATTTATATCCTTATTTATGTAATTAAATTTATTTATATTTAATTTCATGTAATTTTAATTCTTTATACTTAATTTTATTTATTTATTTATATTTTATTAATTAACATTTAATTGTATTTAATTATTTTTATATTTAATTTTTATTTTATTTATTTACATTTTACTTTATTTGATCAATTAATTAATTTTACTTATTTATATATATTTAATTTTAGTTTATTTATTTATTTATGTTTAATTTTATTTATTTATGTTGAATTTTATTTTTTTATTTATTTCTAATTTTATTTATTTATTCAACTTATCTATTTATTTATATTTAATTTTACATATGTATTTATTTATGCATATTTCATTACATGTAATTAATTAATTTATTTATATTTAATTTTATTTTTCATATTTTATTTTATTTTATTTTATTTACTTATTTATTTATATTTTATTTTATTTTATCTAATTATATTCAATTTTATTGACTTATTTATTCATTTATTCATTTATATTTTTACTTAATTAATTTTCTTATATTTAATTTTATTTATTTATATTAAAAAATTTTATTTATTTATTTGTATTTAATTTTATTTTATTTATTTAGTTATTTATATATATATATATATATATATATATAAATTTTTTATTTTATTTATTAATTTCTTTACTTATTTATTTAATTTTATTTATAATTATATTTATATTCAATATAATTTATTTATTTTCATTTGTTTATTTATATTTTCTTTATTTAGTTACATACTTTTTTTATTTATATTTAATTTTATTTAATTAATTTAACAAATGTTTAATTAATTTTTAAATTTATATTAAATTGTATATAATTTATTTATTTATATATAATTTAATTTATTTATTCATCTTTAATTTTATTTCTTTTATGCATGATTTATGATAATTAATTTATTTATTTATATTTAAATTTATTTAATTTTCCTTATTTATATTTAATTTTATTTAAGTAATTAATTTATTTATGTTGAATTTTATTTTTATTTATTTTTAATGTTATTTATTGATTTAACTTATCTATTTATTTATATTTAATTTTATTTAATTTTACATATTTCTTTATTATATTTAATTTATTTATTCATTTATATTTACTTTTATTTCTTTATATATTCTTTATTTTATTTAATTTTTTACTTAATTAATTTATTTATATTTAATTTTATTTTCATTTACATTAAAATTTTTTATTTATTTATTTGTATTTAATTTAATTTAATTTATTTACATACATAATATTATTTATTTACTTATTCATATTTAATTTTATTCTATTTATTAATTTATTTACTTATTTACGTATTTATTTATATTAAATTAATTTAATTAATCGTTTATTTATATTTAACTTTATTTAATATATTTATTTACTTATTTATTAATTTATATTTAATTTCATTTATTAATTTTATTTATTTATTCATACTTTATTTACTTGTTTAATTACTTTTTGTTTATTTACTTATATTGAATTGTATTCAATTAATTTATCAAATGTTTAATTAACTTTTAAATTTATATTAAATTCAATATAATTTTTATTTATTTACATATAATTTTATTTATTTATTTATATTTAATTTCATTTAATTATAAAACTCATTTATTTATTTATTTATTTATATTTGATTTTTTTAATTTTTTACTTATTTATTTACATATTTATATCTAATTTTATTTATTTATATTTCATATTAATTTATTTATTTATATTTAATAATCTTTATTTATATTTAATTGTAATGAATTAATTTATATTTAAATTCATTTAATTATTAATCAATTTATTTATTTTTAATTTTGTTTATTTATTTTTTATTTATATTTATTTTTTTAATTTATATTCTATCTTTTTTTGTATTAATTAATTACCATATTTATATATATATTTAATTGTATATATTTATTTATGTTTTACTTTATTTTATTTGTTTAATTATATTTAATTTTATTTTAATTAATTTATTTATTTACTCATATTGAATTTTATTATATTTAATTTTATTTATTTACTTATTTATTTTTATTTTATTTTTCTTTATACTTAATTTTTATTTAATTATTTATCTTATTTATTTATTTATATTTTATTTTATTATATTTAATTTTAGTCATTCATTTGTATTTCATTTTCTTAAAAATTATTTATTTACATTTTATTATATTAATTAATTCAATAATATATATGTTTTTATTTATTTATTTATCTTTCATTTTTTTATTTATATTTTGTTTAATTAATTAATTTGTATATTTTCATATATTAATTTAATTCTATTTATTTATTTAAACTTAATTTTATTTATTTAATTATACTTAATTTTATTTAATTAATTTTATTTATTTAGTTATATAAAATTAAATTTTATATATTTATTTTAATTTTATTTATATTATGTTAATTTAATTTAATTATTTAATTTATTATTTATTTATTATCTATTTAATATTCTTTAATTTTTTATTTCTTAATTTATATTTCATTTTATTTATTTATTTATTTATTTATAAATTTTTATTTATTAATTTATATTTCATTTTATTTATTTATTTATTTATAAAATTTTTTATTACTTATATACATTTAATTTTATTTTATTCATTATTTTACTTATAAATTTATATTCAATTTCGTTTATTTCTATATAACTTTATTTAACATATTTACTTATTTATTTATTTAAATTTAATATTTAATTTACCATATTTATTTATACTTTACTTTATTTTATTTATTTGTTTATATTTTTATTTATTTATCTATTTATTTATTTACTTCTTATTTATTTATATATTATTCTATTTAATTTATCAAATGTGTAATTAATTTTTTTATTTGCTTAATTTCATATATTTTATTTTCTTAATTTTTTTATTTATATATGATTAATGTTATGTAATTTATTTATTTATTTATTTAATGTGTATTTAATTTTACTTATTTATATTGAATTTTATTAATTCAATTATTTATTTATTTATTTATATATATTAATTTTTATTTTATTTATTTATTTATTGATATTTAATTTCATATAACGTATTAATTTATTTTATTTTATTTATTTACTTATTTAATTATATTTAATTCTATGATACTTTATATTGATACTTAATTTTATTCAATTATTTATTTATATTTTATTTTATTTAATTTCATTTATTTCTTTATTTATGCTTAATTTTATTTACTTATATTTAATTTTATGTAATTTTATTTATTTATTTATATATTTATTAATTTACATTTAATTGTATTTAATTAATTATTTTTTATATTTAATTAATTTATTTATTTATAATTGATTTTATTTAATTTTACTTATTTATTTATATTTACTTTATTTGATTAATTAATTAATTTACCTATTTATATATATTTAATTTTATTTAATTTATTTATATATATTTAATTTTATTTAATTTATTTATTTATATTTAATTTATTTATTTATATTTAATTTTATTTATTTATCTTGAATTTTATATTTATTTATTTCTAATTTTATTTATTTATTTATTGATGTATATTTCATAATATTTAATTTATTTATATTTAATTTTAATTTCTTTATACATTATTTTATTTTATTTTATTTTTTACTTAATTAATTTATTTATATTTAATTTTATTTTCATTTATATTAAAATTTTTATTTATTTGTATTTAATTTAATTTAATTTATTTCATTTTTTTATTACATTCAATTTTACTTTGATTTATTTATTTATATTTTTACTTAATTTATTTATATTTAAATTTTTTATTTATTTATTTGTATTTAATTTAATTTAATTTATTTATATTAAATTTATTTCATGAACTAATTTATTTATTTACATTTAATTTTATTTATTTAGATATTTATATATATGATTTTATTTATTTACTTATTCATATTTAATTTTATTTCATTTATTAATTTATTTACTTATTTATTTATATTTACTTTAATTATTTATTTGTTTATTTATTTTTAATTTATTTTAATATATTTTTTATTTATTTATTTATTTTATATTTAATTTATTTAATTTTATTTATTTATATTTAATATCATTTATTTGTTTATTTATTCTTATTTGCTTATTTATATTTTATTAATTTTTTTATCTATTTATTTACTTACTTTTTATTTATTTATTTATATTTAATTTTATTTAATTAATTTATCAAATATTTAATTAATATTTAAATTTATTTTAAATTCTATATAATTTTATTTATTTACATATAATTTTATTTATTTATTCACATTTAATTTTATTTATATATGTATGATATTATTTAATTTTACTTATTTATATTTAATTTAACTTATTTATTTATTTATTTTTATTCAATTTGATTTAATTTTATTTATTTACTTAATTATTTATTTATATTAATTTTATTTATTTATTTATATTTTATTTTATTATTTATTTTTATATTTAATTTAATTTAATTTATTTATATTTGATTTTAATCAATTTAATTTTGTTTATTAATTTACATTTAATTTTATTTATAGAATTATTAATATATAAATTTATTTAATATATTTATTTATATTTGACTTTATTTAATTTTATTTATTTACTTACATTTTATTTTATTTTATTTTAATTTCTATATGTTAATATAATTTAATTATTTATATTTTAGTTTATCTTATTTATTTATGTTTAATTGTATTTAATTAATTTATTTATTTATTTGCATTGAATTTTATTTAATTTTATACATATTTCATTTATTTACTTATTTATTTATATTTAATTTTATATATTTATATTGACTTTATTTATATATTTCTATTTTATTTTATTTATTTACATTTAACTTTACTTAATATTTTATTTATATTTTATTTTATTTATTTACTTATTTATATTTTATTTATTCATCCATTTATCTATTTATTTACGTACTTTGTATTTATTTATTTATGATTAACGTTATGTAATTAATTTATTTATTTACTGTGTATTTAATTTTACTATTTATATTTAATTTAATTAATTAATTTAATTTAATTATTTACTTATTTATTTATTTATTTATTTACTAATTTATTTTTATTTCATTTTTGTTAATTTATTAATTATTTATTTATAATTAATTTTATTTAATTTATTTATTTATTGATATTTAATTTTGTTTAATTTATTAATTTATTTTATTTTATTTATTTATTATTCAATTATATTTAATTCTGTTTAATTATATATTTATACTTAATTTTATTCATTTATTTATTTATATTTGGTTTAATTTAATTTATTTATTTATATTTAATTTCATTTATTTATTTTTATTTAATTTTATTTATTTTTATTTATTTTTATATTTATTTATATTTAATTTTATTTATTTATATTTTATTAATTAACATTTAATTGTATTTAAGTATGTTTATATTTAATTTAATTTTATTTATTTATATATTTAATTTTATTTATTTATTTACATTTTACTTTATTTGATTAATAAAATAATTTATTTATACATATTTAATTTTTATTTAATTTATTCATTTATATTTAATTTTATTTATTTATATTGAATTTTATTTTTATTTATTTCTAATTTTATTTATTTATTCAATTTATCTATTTATTTATATTTAATTTTATTTGATTTTACATATGTATTTATTTATTTATATTTCATTACATTTAATTAATTAATTAATTTATATTTAATTTTATTTTTTATATTTTATTTTATTTTATTTATTTATTTATTTATATTTTATCTAATTATCTTCAATTTTATTGACATATTTATTTATTTATATATTTTACTGAATTAATTTATTTATATTTAATATTATTTATATCAAAATATTTTATTTATTTATTTATTTATTTGTATTTTATTTTATTTTATTTATTGGTTATTTATTTATATATAATTTTATTTATTTACTTATTCATATTTAATTTAATGTATTTATTAATTTATTTATTTATTTATTTAATTATAATTTACTTTATTTTAATTATTTATTTATATTTAACTTTATTTAATTTATTTATTTATTTATATTTAATATAATTTATTTATTAATATTTTCTATATTTATTTACATAATTTTATTTATTTATTCATTTATTTATATTTAATTTCATTTAATCAATTTATCAAATGTTTAAATAATTTTTATTTTATATTAAATTGTATATATTTTTATTTACATATAATTTTATTTATTTATTCATATTTAATTTTATTTTTATGTATGATTTATGTTATTTAATTTATTTATTTATATTTCAATTTATTTAATTTTCTTTATTTATATTTAATTTTATTTAATTTTACATTTATTTATTGATGTATATTTCATTATATTTAATTTATTTACTTATTTATATTTAATATTATTTCTTTCTATATTATTTTATATTATTATATGATTTACTTAATTTATTTATTTATATTTAATTTTATTTTCATTTATTTAAATTTTTTAATTTATTTGTATTTAATTTAATTTAATTTATTTATTTATATATATTTATTTATTTACTTATTCATATTTAATTTTATTCTATTTATTAATTTATTTACTTATTTATGTATTTATTTATATTTACTTTAATTTAATTAATTTATTTATTTATATTTAATTTTATTTAATATATTTAATTCAATTTATTTTAATTTTATTTATTTATATTTAATTTTATTTCTTTATTTTATTTATTTATTTATATTTTATTTATCTAAATACTTTTTGTTTATTTATTTATATTAAATTGTATTCAATTAATTTATCAAATGTTTAATTAATTTTTAAATTTATATTAAATTCTAATAATTTTTATTTAATTACTTATAATTTTATTTATTTATTTATATTTAATTTTTTATTTATTTAACTTATTCATTTATTTATATTTGATTTTTTAATTTTCCTTATTTATTTACATATTTATATCTAATTTTATTTATTTATTTATATTTAATTATATTTATTTATTTATTTAATATTTGATTTATATTTAATTTAATTTATTAATTTATTTATATTTAAATTCATTTAATTATTAATCAATTTATTTATTTTAATTTTGTTTATTTATTATTTATTTATATTTAATTTTTTAAATTTATATTTTTATCTTATTGTATTAATTAATTACCATATTTATATATATTTATTTGTATATATTTATTTATGTTTTACTTTATTTTACTTGTTTATTTATATTTAATTTTATTTAATTAATTAATTTATTTATTCATATTTAATTTTATTATATTTAATTTTATTTATTTACTTATTTATTTTTATTTTATTTTTCTTTCTATTTAATTTTATACAATTATTTATCTTATTTATTTATTTATATTTCATTTTATTATTTTAATTTGATTCATTCATTTTATATTTCATTTTTTAAAAATTTATTTAATTTATTTTATTTATTTATTCAATTATATTTATTTATATTTATTTATTTATCTTTCATTTTTATTTATATTTTATTTAATTTAATTCTATTTATTTATTTAAATTTAATTTTATTTATTTAATTATATTTAATTTTATTTAATTAATTTTTATTTATTTATTATATTAAATTAAATTTTATATATTTACATTTAAGTTTTATTTATATTATGTTAATTTAATTTAATTATTTAATTTACTTATTTATTTTTATTATCTATTTAATATTGTTTAATTTTTTATTTATTAATTTATATTTCATTTTTATTTATTTATTTATTTATAAATTTTTTATTTACTTATTTACAATTAATTTTATTTTATTCATAAATTTACTTATTAATTTATATTTAATTTCATTTATTTATATTTAACTTTATTTAACATATTTACTTATTTATTTATTTAAATTTAATATTTATTTAACTATATTTATTTATATTTTAATTTATTTAGTTTATTTGTTTATATTTTATTTATTTATCTATTTATTTATTTACTTCTTATTTATTTATATATTATTCTATTTAATTTATCAAATGTGTAATTAATTTTTTATGTTTAATTTCATATGATTTTATTTAATTAATTTTTTTATTTTTGATTAATGTTATGTAATTTATTTATTTATTTATTTACTGTGTATTTAATTTTACTTATTTATATTGAATTTTATTTAATTCAATTATTTATTTATTTACTAATTTATTTTTATTTCATTTTATTTAATTTACTTATTTATTTATTTATAATTCATTTTATTTAATTTATCTATTTATTGATATTTAATTTCATATAACATATTAATTTATTTTATTTTATTTATTTTACTTATTTAATTATATTTAATTTATATTTATCTATATATTTATACTTAATTTTATTCAATTATTTATTTATTTATATTTCATTTTATTTAATTTCATTTATTTCTTTATTTATGCTTAATTTTGTTTATTTATATTTAATTTTGTGTAATTTTAATTTTTTTATATTTAATTTTATTTATTTATTTATTTTAATTTATTTATTTAATTATAATTAATTTTATTTAATTTTATTTATTTATGTTTTACTTTATTTGATTAATTAAATAATTTATTTATTTATAAATATTTAATTTTATTTAATTTATTTATTTATATTTAATTTTATTTATTTATCATGAATTTATTTTTATTTATTTTTAATGTTATTTATTTATTTATTTATATATTTCATTATATTTAATTTATTTATATTTAATTTTATTTCTTTATATTTTATTTCATTTTATTTTATTATATTCAATTTTACTGATTTATTTATTTATTTATATTTTTTTATTTAATTAATTTATTTATATTAAAATTTTTTTATTTATTTATTTGTTTTTAATTTAATTTAATTCATTTATATTAGATTTATTTCATTTACTAATTTATTTACTTACTTATTCATATTTAATTTTATTTCATTTATTAATTTATTTACTTATGTTTACTTTATTTATTTAAATTTAACGTGATTTAATATATTTTTATTTATTTTTTATTTATTTTATTTAATTTATTTAATTTTATTTATTTATATTTAATTTCCATTTATTTGTTTATTTATTTTCATTTGTTTATTTAGATTTTATTTATTTATTTATTTTTATTTTTATTTATTTATTTATATTTAAATTTATTTAATTAATTTATCAAATTTTAATTAATTTTTAAATTTATTTATTTGCTTATTTAATTTTATTTATTTACATATAATTTTATTTATTTATTTACATTTAATTTTATATTTAATTTTATTTTATTTTATTTTAATTATTTATATTTAATTTAACTAATTAATTAATTAATTTATTTATTTTTATTCAATTTGATTTATTTTATTTACTTAATTATTTATTTATTTATTTATTTATTTATATTAATTTTATTTTATTATTTATTTTATATTTCATTTAATTTAATTTATTTATATTTGATTTTAATCAATTTAATTTTATTTTTATTTATAATTTATTTATTTAGAATTATTTATATATAAATTTATTTAATATATTTATTTATATTTGACTTTATTTAATTTTATTTATTTATTTACATTTAATTTTTTTTTATTTTAATTTCTATATGATGATATAATTTAGTTATTTATATTTTAGTTTATCTAATTTATTTATATTTAATTGTATTTAATTAATTTATTTATTTATTGATTTGCATTGAATTTTATTTATTTTTATGCATATTTTATTTATTTACTTTATTTATATTTAATTTTATTTATTTATATTGACTTCTATTTATATATTTTTATTTTATTTTATTTATTTATATTTAATTTTATTTAATTATTTCATTTATTTATTTATTTATATTTTATTTTTTTTATAATTTCATTTATTTAATTTTTTTATTTATATTTAACTTTATTTAACATATTTATTATTTAATTTAATTTTATTTATTTATTTATCTATTTATTTATTTACTTTTTATTTATTGATATATTATTCTATTTAATTTATCAAATGTGTAATTAATTTTTAATTTATGTTTAATTTCATATGATTTTAATTAATTAATTTTTTTTTAATTTATTTATGATTAATGTTATGTAATTAATTAATTTATTCATTTACTGTGTATTTAATTTTACTTATTTATATTGAATTTTATTTAATTCAATTATTTATTTGTTTACTAATTTATTTTTATTTCATTTTATTTAATTTACTTATTTATTTATAATTAATTTAATTTAATTTATTTTATTTACTGATATTTAATTTCATATAACTTATTAATTTATTTTATTTTATTTATTTACTCATTTAATTATATTTAATTTATTAATACTTAATTTTGTTAATTTTTTATTTATATTTCATTTTATTTAATTTCATTTATTTCCTTTTATTTATGCTTATTTTATTTATTTGTATTTAATTTTATGTAATTTTATTTATTTATTTATATTTTATTAATTTACATTTAATTGTATTTAATTAATTATTTTTTATTTTATTTAATTTATTTATTTATAATTAATTTTATTTATTTATTTATTTATTTATTTATTTTTATTTATTTGATTAATTAATTAATTTACTTATTTATATATATTTAATTTTATTTAGTATATTTATTTATATTTAATTTATTTATTTATATTTAATTTTATTTATTTATCTTGTATTTTATTTTTTATTTATTTATAATTTTATTTTATTTATGTATTTATGTATATTTCATTATATTTAATTTATTTATATTTAATTTTATTTCTTTATATTTTATTTCATTTTATTTTATTATATTCAATTTTTTCTGACTGATTTATTTATTTATATTTTTACTTAATTAATTTATTTATATTTAAATTTATTTATTTATTTATTTGTATTTAATTTAATTTATTTATATTAAAATTATTTCATGAACTAATTTATTTATTTACATTTAATTTTATTTATTTAGTTATTTATATATATAATTTTATTTAATTACTTATTCATATTTAATTTTATTTCATTTATTAATTTATCTACTTATTTATTTATATTTACTTTAATTATTTATTTGTTTATTTATATTTAACTTGATTTAATATATTTTTTACTTATTTATTTATTTATATTTAATTTATTTAATTTTATTTATTTATATTTAATTTCATTTATTTGTTTATTTATTCTTATTTGCTTATTTATATTTTATTTATTTATTTATCTATTTATTTACTTACTTTTTATTTATTTATTTATATTTAATTTTATTTAATTAATTTATCAAATGTTTAATTAAATTTTAAATTTATTTTAAATTCTATATAATTTTATGTATTTACATATAATTTTATTTATTTATTCACATTTAATTTTATTTATTTATGTATGATTTTATTTAATTTTACTTATTTATATATTTAGTTTAACTAATTTATTTATGTATTTATTTATTTATTTATTTATTTATTTTTATTCATTTTGATTAAATTTTATTTATTTACTTAATTACTTATTTATATTAATTTTAATTATTTATTTATTTATATTTGATTTTAATCAATTTATTTTGTTTATTTATTTACATTTAATTTTATTTATAGAATTATTTATATATAAATTTATTAATATATTTATTTATATTTGACTTTATTTAATTTTATTTATTTATTTACATTTAATTTTATTTTATTTTAATTTCTATATTTAATATAATTTTTAGTTATTTATATTTTAGTTTATCTTATTTATTTATATTTAATTGTATTTAATTAATTTATTTATTTATTGATTTGCATTGAATTTTAATTTTTTATGCATATTTTATTTATTTACTTATTTATTTATATTTAATTTTATTTATTTATATTGATTTATTTATATATTTTGTTTTATTTTATTTATATATATTTAATTTTATTTAATTATTTCACTTATTTATTTATATTTGATTTTTTAAATTTTACATATTTATTTACATATTTATTTATATTTAATTTTATTTATTTATATTTCATATTAATTTATTTATTTATATTTAATATTCTTTATTTATTTATATTTAATTTTTTAAATTTATATTTTATTTTATGGTATTAATTAATTAACATATTTATATACATTTAATTGTATATATTTATTTATGTTTTACTTTATTTTAATTGTTTATTTATATTTAATTTTATTTATGTATTTATATTCAATTTTTTTAATTCATTCATTTATTGATATTTAGTTTTATTTATATTTAATTTTATTTCAATTCACTTCATTTTATTCATTTATGTTTAATTTCATTTAATTAATACATTAATTTATTCATTTATTTATATTCAATTTAAATAATGTTATTTGTTTATTTATTTATTTATATTTCATTTTCTTTAACTCATTAATTTATATTATTTTATTTATTTACTTCTTTATTTATATGTAATTTTATTTATATATTTATATTTAATATTATTCATTTATTCATTTATATTTCGTTTTATTTGATTTATTTATATTTCATTTTATTTTATTTACTTATTTACATTTAATCTTATTTTATTTTATTTATTTTTATTTAATTAATTTAATTTATTAATATCCAACTTATTTATTTATTTATATATTTATACATTAATTTTTATTGTATTTATATATAGCCTATAATTTATCAGCATATCAATAACAACCTCATAAAATTACTTACAAAACAGTCCCAAAAATAATATACACTTATGAAAAAAATAAATAAATAAATAAAAAAAATTATTGGATTAACAATATTTTCACCGTTACAATTACACTAAATATAAATATTTACATAGAGATAAAAAAATTTTACAGGAGAAAAAGTTCGTCCAAAGGGCTGGACTCTGGAAGAGTACCCAAAACGCTCATTGCATTTCCGCGTTGAATAGCAATACTTAAGCGTTGACGCAAATAAGTAGTGCAACGGCGATCACCAGTAATGGAGATCAAAATTTGGCCGAGTTGAGATACCAAAACTTTAGCGTCATGACTCCAAAGACCGAAGGTCTCCACAGCAAAGGGACAAAGATATAATTGTCTAAAAGATGAGCATATTTATTGACTTTCTTCTTCACGGCTAATTCAGCAGCAGATGCTGCGTGTTTGGAGGTATTCGGCAAGTGAGATGGAGCTAGAGTGTCAACGCAAGTGGAGTCCCAAATTAAAGATTTTCCTCTAGACCATGGAATTAAGGTAAGACCATCGGGTCGTTTACCATCCGCGCGACTAATACCTGGTGGTTCCAAAAGAGACGGGATGCCACACGAAGTCAGAGATCTTTTAATGATATCATTGAGTGATGTATGTCTGGGAATGCGACCCTTGCTCCTCGCACAGCTGAGTGCATGATGACCGTAAATATCAGCAATTCCCCGCAAATACATTGGTGTGGCTGGCAGAGTTTACAACCAAGGCGTAAAGCCATTGCGATTTTAAAGGATGTGCTATCTATTAGGGTGCCGATGTGAGGAGAAGGTAATGCGTGTAACCAAGCTCCAGACTCACTCTCTTGAAGAGCTGGGAGACGTGCAATGTCTTGTTCGGACGTGAAAGAAGAAAGGAGTGTATCTAACATTTTTTGGGAAAAGATAACGTCCCACTGTTTTTGAAATTCAGGATGGGCAGGAGGATGAGTGGTTTGTGAGGAAGTATACCAACTTGTCAGAGCATCACGCACATGACAGATTTCAGCTGCATCACTGTGTTATTTTATTTATATTTATTTATTTTCAATTTTATTTATTTATTTATATTCAATTTTATTTATTTATTTATATTTCATTTTATATTTATTTATTTATATTCAATTTTATTTATTTATTTATTTATATTCTTTTATTTATTTATTTATTTTCATTTTATTTTTATTTGTATTCATTTATTTATTTATTTTTTATTTATTTATTTGTATTCAATTTTATTTATTTATTTTCAATTTTATTTATTTATTTTCAATTTTATTTATTTCATTTATTTATTTATATTCATTTTTTACTTTTATTTATTTATTTATATTCAATTTTATTTATTTATTTATATTTAATTTTATTTATATATTTATTTCCCCAATATAGAATATTGATAACCTCATGAAAGAATTGTTTACGTTGGCAACCAGTATTATAATGTTGTCATGAATGAAATTGACGTTAATCCATCAATATCCGCATCTTTTCTTAATTCTTTAGACATAATAAAGTGTCGACCTGGTTGGCGAGTTGGTATAGCGCTGGCCTTCTATGCCCAAGGTTGCGGGTTCGATCCCGGGCCAGGTGGATGGCATTTAAGTGTGCTTAAATGCGACAGGCTCATGTCAGTAGATTTACTGGCATGTAAAAGAACTCCTGCGGGACAAAATTCCGGCACATCCGGCGACGCTGATATAACCTCTGCAGTTGCGAGCGTCGTTAAATAAAACATAACATTTAACATAATAAAGTGTACGATTTGTAATAAAAATTTTACAAAAAGAGGTATTCACATACACATAGCTAAAAGTCATAATTCGTCATCTCAGGACTCTGTTAACAACATTGATTGTATTGCTAATGATACTGTGAAGGAAAGGAGAAGAGAAGAGCGGGCAGAGGGCAAGAGGGCAGAGGGAAAAGGGCGTGAGGGCAGAGGGCAGCGAGCTTGAGGGCAGAGGGCATGAGGGCAGTGGGCAGCTGGCAGAGGGCATGAGGGCAGTGGGCAGCTGGCAGAGGGCATGAGGGCAGTGGGCATGAGGACATGGGGGCAGAGGGCATGAGGGAATAGGGCATGGGGCATAAGGACAGAGGACATAGGGCATGAGGACATGGGGGCAGAGTGCAGAGGGCATGAGGGCGTGAGGGCAGAGGGTCAGAGGGCATGTGGGCAGAGGGCAAAGAGGAGTGGGGAGGGGGAGGAGGGGAGGAGGGAGGGGAGGGAGGGGAGGGAGAGGAGAGGAGAGGAGAGGAGAGGAGAGAGAGAGGAGAGGAGAGGAGAGGAGAGGATATTTTCATAACTAACCTACAATCCACAATAACCTGAAATAGCTACTGCTTCACTCCCACATGCTAAACCGACTGATCGTTCTGACATTGTTACTTGCGTTTTCGCATTGGAACTCAAGAACTGAAGATGTATAGCTTAAATAAAAAGTATTTAGCATGAGGAAAACCATTCAGAGGGGTAGGCCTACGTTTAATTATTATGGAAGCAAATAACTTCCAAAATGTCTGATATTCTTCATTGGAAATAAATTTGAAAAAATTTAATTTGAACTTCTGATGAACTTAGCAGCATTTGCTGCAGAAGCCACTAATTTAATTTATTGTATTTATTTTTTTAATTTATTTATTTTAATTTAATGTAATTTTATTATTTTGTTTTATTTAATTATTTATCTAATTTTATTTATTTATTTTATTTTATTATATTTATTTATTTCATTTAATTTATTTACTTATTTATTGATTTCATTTATTTATTCAATTTATTTAATTTATTTATTTATTTATTTATTATTTATTTAATTTACTTTATTTAATTTATTAAATATAATTATTTATTTAATGTATCTATTTATTTATTGTATTTATTTAATTTATATATATATATATATTTATTTTATTTATTTAAGTTATTTAATTTAATTAAGTCAATGAAATTATTTATTTAATTTAATTTAATTAACTTATTTAATTTAATTTATTTCATTTATTTGTTTAAATGTATTTAAATTAATTAATTAGTTTATTTAATTTTATTTAATTTATTCTATTTAATACATTTAATCAATTTATTTACTTATATAATTTTATTTATTTATTCATCTTATTTAATTATTTGATTTAATTTAATTTATCTTATTTATTAACTTATTTATTTATTTAATTTAATTTAATTGTATTTATTTATTTTCATTTTTATTTAGTTCACTAATTTATTTTATTTATTTTCATTTAATACAAATTATTTAATTTATTTTCTTTAATTTCATCTATTTCATTAATTTATTGTGTTTTATTTATTTATTTATTTACCTATTTATTTAATTTAATTTATTTTATTTCTTCAATTTATTTATTTATTTATTTATCGAGTTTATTTATTTTATTTTATTTATGTAATTCAATTTATTAAATTTATTTATTTAACTTAATTATGTATTCATTTTCTTTATTTAATTCATTTTGTTTCATTTGTTTAAATTTATATATTTATTCATTCAATTTTATTTATTTAATTTATTTCATTTAATAAATTAATTTTATTTAATTATTTATTTATTCATTTTATTTTATTTAATTAATTCATTTATTTATATATTTATTTTAATTTAATTTATTTTAATTTAATTTCTTTATGTATGTATTTATTTAATTTATTTTATTTAATTTATTTAATTCAATTATTTATGTATTTTTAATTAATTCATTTATTTATTTACTTTATTTAATGATTTCAATTATTTTATTTATTTTATTTCAGTTATTTATTTAACTTATTTATTTAATATATTTATTAATTTAATCTACTTTATTCAATTATTTTATTATTTTATTGTATTAATTAATTTATTTATTGAATTTTATTTAATTTTATATATTTACTTTTATTTAATATAAATACTTATCTATTTATATTCAATTTTATTTAATATATTTTTTTACATTTAATTTTATTTATTTATATTCTGTCTTATTTACTTATTTATTTATTCACTATATGTAATATATATAATTGTATTTAATTTATTTGTATTTAATTTCATTAAATTTATTTACTTATCTACATACATTTAATTTTATTTACTATATTTATTTATTTATATTTGATTTTATTTAATTAATTTGTCAACTAATTAATTAATTTACTTATTTATTTATATTTAATTTTATTTATTTATTCATTTATATATAATTTTATTTAATTTCATTTATATATAATATTATTTATTCATTAATTTATATTTAATTTTATTTAATTTTATTTACTTATACTTAATTTCATTTTATTAATTAATTTATTTATTTCTATTTTATTTTAATTATTTATTTATTCATATTTATTTTTTAATTGTATTTATTTATTTATATTTAATTTTATTTAATTAATATATTTATTTATTTATATTTAAAATTATTTTATTTATTTATTATTTATTTATATTTAAATTTATTTCTTTATATATACTTTTAATTGTATTTAATTGATTTATTTATATATTTATATCTAATTTTATTATATTTATTTATTTATATTGAATTTTATTTATTTAATTAATTTATAGTGAATTTTATTTTATTTATTTATTTATACTTTATTTTATTTCTTTTTATTTCTTTATTTATTTATAATTAATTTTATTTATTTATATTTAATTATATATAATCTATTGATTTGTTTATTTATATTTAATTTTATTTATTTATTTTTTTATTTTATTTATTTATTTATATTTAATTTCATTCATTTTTATTAATTTGATTTTATTTTAACTTAATTTAATTTACTTTTAATTTACTTATTTTATTTTCATTTAATTTATTTTATCTTAACGTAGTGTAATTTATTTTAATTTAGTTCATTATTTTATTTTTTATTTTAATTCAGTTTAATTTAATTGAATTTAATTCATTTTATACTTGTTTTAATTTCAATTAATCTCATTTAATTCAATTTCTTTCATTTTATTTTAACGTACTTCTAATTTCATTTAATTGGTTTTAATTTAATTCAACTTATTTTATTTTAATTCAACATTAGTAAAATTATTCTATTTTAATTTAATGTATTTGAACCTATCTTACTTTTATTTGACTTATTTCATATTATTTTATTCCATTTCATCTAATTTTTAATATCATATTTTGATTTATTTTATTGTTATTAATTTGAATGAATTTAATTATATTTTATTTTATTTATGTCAACTTAATTTATTTTAGTTCAATTTCATTCAATTTAATTTTTACTTTATTCCAATTTATTTTAATTCCATTTAGGTTTTTATTTAGTTTCATTTAATTTAGTATATTTCATTTCATTTTCAATAATTCAATTTATTTTATTTATTTTAATGTAATTCGATTTTATTTATTTATTTTTTGTTTTATTGAAATTTACTGCATTTTAATTTAAAGTGGTTCATTTTAATTCAATTTATTTAAATTCATTTAGTTTTATTTATTTTGATGTAATTTATTTTATTTATTTTTTCTCTTCTACTTTAACTAAATTTAATTTACTTTAATTTAATTTATTTTTATTTTACCAATTTCAATTTAATTTACTTAGCTTCATTTAATTTCCTTTTATTTTAATTCAATTAATTATAATTGACTTTATTAATTTAATTTACTTCATTCCATTTTAATTTAATTTATTTTTTCTAATTTTACTTTATTTTATTTTAATTTACTTTAATTTAATTTGTTTCACTTTTATTTTATTTGTTTTTATTTAATCTAATTTAGTTTATTTTAATTTTATTTATATTATTGTAATCTAGTGTAATTTATTTTATTTCTATTTTATTTACCTTATTTTAATTTTTTTCAATTTAAACTAACTTATTTTAATTTCATTTAATTTGTTTTAATTTAATTCAATTTATTATACTTTAATTTCACACAATTTATTTTATTTCGTTTTAATATATTTTATTTTATTTTTTATTTATCATAATTTCATTTATTTTTTTATTTAATTTATTTTAATTCATTTCATTTTATATTATTTTAATTCAATGTCTTTATTTTATCTTATTTTAATTTAATTAACTTTACTTTAATTAAATTCAATTTACTTCAATTTTAATTTCTCTTTCTTATTTTGATTTTTTCAATTTAGTTTAATATAAATTACTTCATTTTGAATTATTTTAATTTATTTTATTTTTATTTACTTTATGGTATTTTATTTTAATTCAATTTAATTTAATTTAATTTATTAATTTTTTTAATTCATTTTATTTTAATTTACATTATTTTTATTTAATTTCTTGTAATTTAATTTATTTGGTTTTATTATTATTATTAAAATATCAGCGGAAAAGAAAGCGGTATATGTTGAATCTGTCGAAGTAAGTACCAAATTTCCCATTTGGTACTTAATTGGTACTTATTTGGTTTTAATTTTACTTTAATTGATTTTAATATATTTTAATTTAGTTCATTTTAATATCATTTGTTTCACTTTTATTTTATTTGTTTTAATTTAATATAATTTTTTAATTTTAATTTTATTTATATTGTAATCTAAAGTAATTTATTTTATTTTTATTTTATTTGCCTTATTTTAATTTGTTTTATTTTAATTAAACTTATTTCAATTTCATTCAATTTGTTTTAATTTAATTCAATTTATTTTACTTTAATTTCACACTATTTAATTTATTTTGTTTTAATTTATTTTATTTTAATTTATTTCACTTTTATATAATTGATTTTAATTTAATTTCGTTTATTTTATTTTATTGTATTCTAATTTCATTTTATTTATTTTATTTCAGTTTAATTTCATTTAATTTACTTTAATTAATTTCATTTTAGATTATTTCAATTCAATGTATTTATTTTCTTATTTTAATTTAATTAACTTTAATTAAATTCAACTTACTTTAATTTTATTCTATTTTAATTTCTCTTTCTTATTTTGATTTTTTCAATTTAGTTTAATTTAAATTACTTCATTTTGAATTATTTTAATTTATTTTATTTTTATTTATTTTATGGTATTTTATTTTAATTTAATGTATTTTAATTCATTTTGTTTTTTCATTTTATTTCAATTTAATTTGATTTAATACATTTTATTTTTGTTTAATTATTTTAAATTAATTTAATTCATTTTATTTTATTTCGAAATATTTTAATATAACTTATTTGAATTTATTTCATTTTTTTATTAATTTTAATTCAATTCATTTTAATTTTTATTTTAATTATATTTAATTCATTTTAATTTATTTAATTTTATTTTTATTTTATTCTAATTTATTTTAATTCAATTTATCTTTTCATTTAATCTGGTATATATTGTTTTATTTTAATTTATTTAATTTACTTTATTTCATACTATTTTAATTAATTTTGATTTAATGTACTTTATTTCATTTTAATGCAATTTATTTAGTTTATTTTGATTTATTTTATTGTATTTTATTTTCATTTAATTTATTTTACTTCATTTTATTAAATTATTTTTTCTATTTCTTTTTCAAATTTTATTTTATTTGTATTTTATTTAGTTTATTGTAGCTTAACTTATTTTATTTCATTCCAATTGATTTTAGTTTAATTTATTTTAATTCAATTTGTTTTCATTTATTTTATTTTTCTTTAATGTGTTTTAACTTAATTCATTCTATATTATTTTCTTTTAATTTATTTTAATATATTTGATTTTTATTTCAGTTATCTCATATAATTTTACTTTAATTTAATGTATTTTTCATTTTAATTTATTTTGTTTTCGTTTATCTTATATTACTTTAATTTAATTTATTTTATTCTATTTTACATTAATTTAATTTATTTTAATGTAATTTATTTTTATCCATTTTACTTTAATTTAATTTAATTTAATTTGTTTTACATTAATTTTATTTAATTCAATTTATTCTATTTTAATTTTTCAAATGTATTTTAATTTAGTTTATTTTTCTTTAATATGTTTTAATTGAATATAACTCATTTTACTTTATTTTAATTTATTCTAAGCTATTTCACTTTTATTTCATTTAGTACGTATTACTTTATTTTAATATAATATAATTTATTTTATTTTTATTGTATTTTTTTAATTAATCTAGTTATATTATTTTTACCTTATTTTAAATTATTTATTTCAATTTATTTTGTTTTTATTTAATTTTCTTTTCATATAAATTATTTAATTTATTTTATTTTTATTAATTTGATTTTATTTTAACTTATTTCAATTTAATGTAATTTGCTTCTATTTTGTTTATTTTGTTTTAATTTATTTTATCTTAATTCATTTTATTTTAATTTATTTCGTTGTTAATTATTTATTTTAAATTAATTTAATTGATTTTATTTTTATTTAATTTTTTGTAATTCAATTTAATTTATTTTAAGTTGGCAGTAAAGTTGTAATCTTAAAAGTTTAAGTTAAGTTTAAAATGTTGTAATGGCTTATTCATTACATGAACGTACTTACCTATACAATAAATATATACATACATACAGAAACGAAAATCTTGTGCAGCGAAAGTTGAAAACTTCGGGAAAAGTTTCCAGAGAGACCTGTTCCAGCTGCTAGTAGGATAAAACTTTATAAGAAGTTCATGCAAACAAGTTCGATAAACGATGAAAAACCGAAAAGAGAATGCCGTGTTCTGTCGGAAGATAAATTAGACGAGATTGGTGAAAGATTGGAACAAACCCCTCAAAAATCCCTCAAACGTTTAGCGCAGGAAACTGGAATAAGTAGAAGTTCTGCTCATGTAGTGACAAAATTACTCAAATTAAGGCCCTACAGAATGCAAGAAACCCACACACCATAAACGAACTTAAGGGGAGAGGATGGTATTTTTTTTAACTTTTTTCCTATTTGGTGTAAAATATTTATTTTTTGTATGTAGCGAGCTCATAGCTGTGGCAACTCAACCAAATATAAATATAAAAAAAAAAAAAATTATTTGGGGCCCAAATTTGAAAAAAAAATATACCCAATGCAAGATTGTACAAAAACCGATATATCTAAACCGTTTTTAAAGATAGATTCAAACAGTTTTTTGCAATGTATTTGCAAAAGCATGTTCTACAAACTGTCTGTAACAGAATTTTGATATTAGTCCCTACGTTTGTAAAATAAACAATTAAAATTTAATAACAATTTTCTGATTTCCTTTCTTGCAAACAAACGGACGT
Source organism: Periplaneta americana (assembly GCA_025594305.2). Lineage (NCBI taxonomy): Eukaryota > Metazoa > Arthropoda > Insecta > Blattodea > Blattidae > Periplaneta > Periplaneta americana. The sequence goes on from JAJSOF020000039.1 coordinate 1,994,429, forward strand.
ATTTTTTAAATGAAATAAATTAACAAAATTCTGTTACAGAGAAAAGTTTCCTAATATTCCAAAAAATGTGTGTTCTAAATTTCATGCATGTATCTTTAATAGTTCAGAAATTATATCATTTTTGTCTGGCAATGTAGCAAAAAAAATGAAGTTACTGGAAACTGATAAAAGCGGGAGAGTGATTTAAAAATCCATAGCGCAGGAAGTTTAAAAATGACGTTTCTACATCCGATAAGGGCACAAATACCCACAAAATGTTATGCAATGCATTCCACACATATCAAAGGGTATTTTAAAGAAAAAAAAATTTTTTTGAAAATCTAATTTACCGGAGACAGCAATAAAAGGGGGCGAGTGATTTAAAATCCATAACACAGAAGTTTAAAAATGGCGACTCTACATCCGATAAGGGCACAAATACCTACAAAATGTTATGCAATGCATTCCACACATATCAAAGGGTATTTTAAAGAAAAAAAAAAATTTTGAAAATCTAATTTACTGGAAACAGCAATAAAAGTGGGCGAGTGATTTAAAAATCCATAACGCAGGAAGTTTAAAAATGGCGACTCACATCCGATAAGGGCATAAATACCCACAAAATGTTATGCAATGCATTCCACACATATCAAAGGGTATTTTAAAGAAAAAAAAATTTTGAAAATCTAATTTACCGGAAACAGCAATAAAGCGGGTGAGTGATTTTAAAATCCATAACGCAGGAAGTTTAAAAATGGCGACTCTAACATCCGATAAGGGCACAAATACCTACAAAATGTTATGCAATGCATTCCACACATATCAAAGGGTATTTTTAAAGAAAAAAAAATTTTGAAAATCTAATTTACCGGAAACAACAATAAAAGCGGGTGAGTGATTTAAAAATCCATAACACAGGAAGTTTAAAAATGGCGACTCTAACATCCGATAAGGGCACAAATACCTACAAAATGTTATGCAATGCATTCCACACATATCAAAGGGTATTTTAAAGAAAAAAAAAAATTTTTTTTCTAATTTACCGAAACAGCAATAAAAGCGGGTGAGTGATTTAAAATCCATAACGCAGGAAGTTTAAAAATGGCGATTCTACATCCGATAAGAAAATACCTACAAAATGTTATGCAATGCATTCCACACATATCAAAGATTTTAAAAAAAAAAAATTTTTGAAAATCTAATTTACCGGAAACAGCAATAAAAGCGGGTGAGTGATTTAAAAATCCATAACGGAAGTTTAAAATGGCGACTCTACATCCGATAAGGGCACAAATACCCACAAAATGTTATGCAATGCATTCCACACATATCAAAGGGTATTTTAAAGAAAAAAAAAATTTTGAAAATCTAATTTACCGGAAACAGCAATAAAAGCGGGTGAGTGATTTAAAAATCCATAACGCAGGAAGTTTAAAAATGGCGACTCAACATCCGATAAGGGCACAAATACCTACAAAATGTTATGCAATGCATTCCACATATCATAAAGAAAAAAAAATTTTTGAAAATCTAATTTAGGGTATTTTTAAAAATCCATAACGAAAAAATGGCGACTTACATTGAAAATCAAATAAAAGCGGGTGAGTGATTTAAAATCCATAACGCAGGAAGTTTAAAAATGGCGACTCAACATCCGATAAGACCTACAAAATGTTATGCAATGCATTCCACACATATCAAAGGGTATTTTAAAGAAAAAAAAAATTTTTGAAAATCTAATTTACCGGAAACAGCAATAAAAGTGGGCGAGTGATTTAAAAATCCATAACGCAGGAAGTTTAAAAATGGCGACTCAACATCCGATAAGGGCACAAATACCTACAAAATGTTATGCAATGCATTCCACATATCAAAGGGTATTTTAAAGAAAAAAATTTTTGAAAATCTAATTTACCGGAAACAGCAATAAAAGCGGTGAGTGATTTAAAAATCCATAACGCAGGAAGTTTAAAAATGGCGATCCACATCCGATAAGGGCACAAATACATCCGATAAGGGCAAAATACCCACAAAAAATTTTATGCTATGCATTCCAACAATCATATTTTTTTAATTTATTCATTTTTCACCAACAAATACCATCCTCTCCCCTTAAACAGAATATAAGAGATGCAATAAATTCTATCAGTGCTCAAGACTTGGAAGAGTGACTGCAAATTTCATAAAAAGATGTCAAATGTGTGTTGCAGTAAATGGAGGACATTTTGAGCAACGAATATGAGCTTGGTAAGTACTGTAACTTTTAAAGCATAACCCTAAGTTTGCAGGCCTAAAAGTGTCGGAGATGCATGCGTGTTCCTTGCGGTTACCAATACCCTGATAGCCGGGCCGGATCCGAATGAAAACTCGAGCGCGCGCACGCACGCACACACACACACATAATATGCATTGTTGCTGTTATTGCAGTGTTAATTCTCTGTATAATTATTAGGGAGCGGATTCCTATTTAATTAAATATTATTTTTGCGTGTGATAAAACACAATTAACAAAGTTAAAAATTCCGAACATGAAGTTTCAAGTTTAAAACCCGAATTTTATTTCACATAGAAACACATATTTTCACAAAAAAAATTATGTAAATATATATTTTCAGGAAATCTATCATAAACACATAAATCTTGGAGTTTTTTTACTGAAATAATTTTATTTACAAGACCTTTCAAATATTTTAAAAACTAAATCAATTAGGCTATGTCACTCAGAAGTACGTTTTCTTTTTTTAAGAATTCTCCTTTGCTTCGTGTTTCTAAGCGCTGTGTGGTGTATCCGTGATCCATTTTCGTAATAGTATCGCCTCAAGTTCTGAGAACTGCTAGGCAGCATATCAGTGTTATTATTAGAGAATAAATTAACATGGACAAGGAGGAGAGATCTTGCAACACATAATTAGGAATGTTTATTGTTGCTAAAGATGATTTCATTCAACGCTTTGTTTGTGAAACACAACAGATAAGAGCTCGGGTATGAACATTATTTAATTTAAACAAATCTCTCGCCTCTCGCTCATGTCTATCAAGTAAGGCAATATATCTTGTTGTGATTCCCTGTTATTGGGCTTCGTCAATCGATATCCTTCAAGATATACTGAAAGATGGTTATTTAAAAACGATTTGGCTTTCCTATTAGCTAATTTAAGCTTTTTGTGTGACACCATAAAAAAACTCGAAACATCCAAAAACCTGTTGTCTGAAACAGGGAGGTGCGTGCCGTGGAAATTAAACTAGACTCGCTACCAGGTTCAGAAGTACAAGTACTAAGGGACAAATTCCAGAATGTGTTTGGGAAAAACAGTGGATATAAAAAAATGTGTAAAGTTGCTCAAGTATTGGAGGGTGTGCCTGTAGGTGAAATTGACGGTGTTTGTGTTTGTGACATTTCTCTCTTTAAATATGCACGTCTGACGTCCTGTGATGTGGAAAGATCGTTTTTTTTTAAAGCTAAGTAAGGTATTTTGTTATACTTAAAAAAAATATTTTTTTTTTTATTTTTATCAAATATTTTCGTACTTTTTAGCACATAAAAAATAAATATATTTAAATTTTTAGCACATAAAAATCCGCTCCCTAATAATTATACAAGATGTCAGTTTTCTACTTTGAATTAGTGCAAGTTGGGAAAACACATAGCAGGGCATTGTGAGTCATGAAAGTATAGGAAGGAACTACTGAAGTATCACAGCTTTACGAACAGATAAATATACTCGTTTCCAGTGCTTTTTTACTGGAGAAAAAGGTGCTGGAACTCAGTGTATATTATAGTAGATGGGGAGATGATTACTGTCGAAGGGGGAATTTTGTCGTTTTTAACCCTCTTTTCATCCAAGACTTTGAAAGCCTGATTTATTTTATTTTATTAATTTAATTAATTAATTTAATTAATTAATTTATTTATTATTTATTCAATTTATTTTATTTATATTTATTTATTTTTTATTTATTTTAATTAATTTAATTATTTATTTATTTAGTTTATTTATTTAATTTTATTTAATTTAATTTATTTTATTTATTCACTTATTTATTTTATTTTATTGTATTTATTTATTTTTTTATATTTTTTAATTAATTAAATTTATTTTATTCATTTAATTTATTTATTTTAATTTAATATAATTTATTTAATTTATTAATTTTATTTATTTATTTTGTTTTATTTATTTATTTAATTTAATTTATTTATTTATTTAATTATTTATTTATTTATTTCTTTATTTCATTTATTGAATTAATTAATTCATTTATTTTATTTATTTATTCAAGTGGAGTGGAGTTCAAAGAAAAATGCTTAATTATTAACTCATATCGGTTCTGTGATGAAAAATACAACAAAAAGGTGCCAGAATGTCATTCTGGCACGTTCCACCAGAAAAAAAGCACTGTTTGTTTCTACCAGTGCAAATATTGAAAAAACTTAAAATAATTGTTTAACGACACATTAGAAGTGTTAAAATTTTTAAGAAAGGCTATGTACCTTAGACAGACGGCCCGTTTCGACGCCAGTTCTGCATATATACAACATACATAAACATACAACATAAACATGCAGCTTTCCGTACAATGACACACAGATTAATTAACATACCAATGAACAATGACAACTACACTGAAGAATTAAACACAATGAAATATATAGCACAAGACAATGGATACAACCTAACATAATAGACACACTAATAAAAAAGGCAAAATAAAAACAGAACAAACCAACACAAACACCACACGAGAATAAATACATAACATTAACATATGAAGAGTCCAGGGGAAGAAGGGGGGATGTCCACTTTTAAACAATTCTCAGGAAACCAATTTTAAAATGTGAAACTCTATCATTCTGAATATAATGCTGAGAATTTAACCAGCAGTTATTCTGTAACTAAGAACCTTCTTCCCCTGTTCTCAGTGCAGAATTAATTCACTTCATATGACGTATATAAGCGAATGGAAATCTGAATTTTGCCTGAAAGTGGACATCCCCCTTTTTCCCCTGTGTCATTCATATCACAATACCAATACTCACAAAATTGCAACTTCATTCAGAAAACTAAAATACAAGATAGCATACAAAACAAATAATACAACACAGAAATATCTAAATAATCACATTAAACATTCAAATAAATATAATTCAACTGGGGTTTACAAATTAAAATGCAATAGTTGCCCACATTTTTACATAGGACAGACAGGAAGATCCTTTCATACAAGATACAATGAACATATTAAAGCTATAACCAAATCCTACATCACATCAAGTTATGCAGAACACATTATCAACAATAATCATGACTATGGGTACAATAATATAGAAACAGATATGGAAATTCTACACATCACACCAAAAAGTTCACAGTTAAACATCTTAGAACAATACGAAATATATAAACATACAATAACATACCCACAACATATACTTAACGCACAATTACAGTTCAATACACACACACATTATTCGATATCATGACAAATAGCACACAAACAACCACCCCCACCATAGGAGCAACACACCCCACCCCTACAACTGACGAATGCAAATGGCAGAATGCAAGATCAGCAGGAACATCAGTAGTTCGTAGGACACGGAAAATGACGCAGAACCGGCGTCGAAACTGGCCGTCTGTCTAAGGTGCATAACTATTTTTTAAAATTTTAACACTTTTAACATATCGTAAAACAATTTTAAGTTTTTTAAACAAAGTGTTAACGTGAACCAGAATCAATGAAATATTGAAAAGTTCAAGACTTAGGACCAAGGACAGGGAAGTTCTTTCTGGCTCATTACACCGTTCTGCATTTCAAAACTTATTTTCTGTTGTTTTCAATCTGATAGGCGATTCTAAACGGATTTTTTGTGCTGAATTCGAAAATAATCTCCATTTTCCCCATCACGTCAGGTTTTCAGACAATTCATGAATAACTAGAAATGAAATTATTGCTTTGTGAAATGTCATAAAAATTATTTTCAACAAGAATTTTGTGAGAAAAACTAGGCCACAATTTGCTATTTGCCACTAATTGATCATTAATTAACATTAATTAATAATTATAAACACTTTCATAACCTTACCTCGATATTGCACTTCAAATTTTCTCCTCTTTGACCTCCTTGCATGTTGTTCAGAGCAGTCCCTTTTTAACATCCAGCAATAGTCCGCAATGTTTCCATTATGAAGCAAAACACGTTTTAAGACTTTTCTGAGAAGAATCTATGAAGAACCTCCACTCTTTGGAATTATAGTTTATGTTATAAAATTTTAAGACGGCAATGATGTCTTGGCAATACACTAAATTTTCTTCTTCAGCAAAAAAAGGGACAAGTTCCTTCTGATGATGCCTGTACCATGAAAAATATGTACCTTCAGCCAATACTTTCTTTTCCTTTAACCTAGAACCAGTGGCGGTGCATCAATAAGAGCACAAGAGCACGTGAACACCTTGTTTCCATTAATGCACGACTAGTTTTATTATTTGATACCGTATTGACGTAGTGGGGATGTATAATATCAGAATCGAGTATTTTAAACTTTCTGCATCTTGCATAAACTTCTTATGTAAACTTGGCAACATCCGTTCACGTACAAGCCGTGCTCTTTTCAAGATGGTTACAGGAATTTCACGCATGCGCGGGAGAAAATTGTCTTTAGCTGGCTGCTTATGACTCGTCAAGAGCACAAAGCATTAAGTGAACATGATGAGTATCTATCCTACAGATGTCAGGTGCATCGGTGCCTATCGTTCACATGCTATATCTCGAGGAGGAAATTTAAAAGCCTGTAGATGTCAGCATCTGACTGTAGGAACGTTTACTTACGTGTACAGTGCTGCTACGAGAGTGTAGTTTGTGAATTACTATACTTCAGTGTCGGCATATAGCATAGTTTGGCTTTCAAACACGTGCTGGCTGACTGTGGTGGTGATATGAATTTAAGTATCTGTATGGTAGTGTATAATATTTAAGAATAATATTTACTGGCATGTATTCATAGCAATCAATCTATGCGAATGAGATTACAGTACTGGTATAGGCTATAGTGTATCAGTGTGTTGTGAATCAAAATATATTACTGAACACACGCGTTTGTAAATAACGGGACTGTGGTATGTATTCATTATTAACAAATGTAAACAATGAACTCTGTTCAATGAAATTTGGAACAGTAAAGAACTGGGTAAACTGGCTTACCAGGAAAAATTGGAAATAGAAAGACTGAGTTTCATTATTATTACTATTATTATTACTCTTATTATTATTATTATTATTATTATTATTATTATTATATGTCTTTTGATTATTATTATTATTATTCTGGTTGATTTCTTCCGTTTTCCTCAACTTTTAATTTATTTCACCGGCATTATCACCTTTTTTTCAGACGAAATAACCTAGATGAAAAATATTGTCTTTTGAATTTATATACATTGGAATCATGACATTTCATATTAGACTAAACGTACAATTTCAAATTCTCTTCGATTTTGGAACTACAAAATTGTGAACACACATAATATTTTATCACGAGCCGCCACTGCCTAGAACCTAATAGTTCTGCTGATTGTTTAGGCAAATTTAAATCCCTAAATCATTAAGCTCACTTTGATTAAAACATCTATCATCACCAGTATTGTCTGGTTCATAAGTATGATCCACTGGAGATTCAGATTCAGTGCTACTGGATGCAGATGGCAATGTATCTGATTCAGGGGGTAGTGTAACGGGAATATCAGGACCATGAGGTACGGCCCGAATGGCAGACGGAATGTTAGGATATAGAATATCTTTCTTGTTTTTAGCAGTAAATCCAGCTACCTTAACTGTACAAAAATAACAATCGTCTCCATGATTTGTAGATTCCCTCCAAATCATAGGGATACCGAAGGGCAATGACTTTTTCCATTTTTCCAATTCCTCAACTCTTCAACACAACTACAACATACTTTGTGGGGGCACCAGGATTTGTCCTGGTCTCCTAACTTAATGCCAAAATATTGAAAGTAAGTATTCTTTACAAAAGTTGTTATATTCTGACCCTATGTCATTTCTCTAATTCATTGTTAGTTTTAATAGCAATCTCTAAGATTAAATATTTTCTTCATAATTTTTTATGACCTGAGACACTAAACATTTCAACTTCCTGTTTATAGATAACGTTGGGTGCAGACAGATAAAAATCTCCAACAATAAACAACAGATGTCTTAACCTCGGTTCATTTTAAGGGGGAGGATACAATTTTGTACATCCCCAAGGGCGGATATAGTCAGTAGATTTTAATAAATATCAAATACAAACATAATAAAATATATTATGTCACATTTTAAGTAATAAAGTTTAAATTATAAGCTGTCGTGCCTTTTTAACAAACGACAAGCACACTGAAATATTACTATATTACGAAAAATATTGAAAACATAAAATTTTGAATTGTAAAAAATTCTGATGTGGTACGCGAAAATGGATTTCATTTTTGCAATCAGTGTGAAATTGTGATTCAGAAACGCTCATTTATTTCAAAACAACAAAATCCATGCAGAACGGTGTTATCAATCAATTCCAGATGAAGTGTGACTAATAGGATCATACTGAACAAGTAAATCTCTCACAAAGATCTTAGGTGCTAACAAAATTTAATTACAATACCGTATAAAAATTAAATAATGTTTTGGAACATACTGTAGTTATAAACAGAGCACCCCTTATTCACATCTAGTTCGCATGACAAAGAAAGATTTATTACACTGAATTCAGAAATGGAACATAGCTGTACAAAGAAGAGAAAAATTATGATTTAATTACAATTTTTCCTTGTCAGTTAAATTAAATTACAAGTTTTGTAAACACACCAAATTATGTGATGTGTCGTTCAATCCCTACTTCCATCAGAACTGCCATGTCTAAAGCTCTCCGCTCATCAGAAGACTGGGCAAGAAAATGGTGTACACCAGCATAACCCATCACCTGGAAGCAAATTACCTGATGAGTTACAATATCAATATCTTAACTTATCAATCTTACAGATCCACACAGAAACAGTAACAGAAGTAATTTATGGCCTGCAAACAGAACTATATTTCTAGGTACTGTAATTAAAAAAAACATGTTCTTGGAATCTGCTAATGTGGTTTCAGAATACTTCCTTACAAAGAAACCTTCCTAGATTTTTTTTCTTCTTCTGCATAATGCTTTGTAATAGTTTTCTCCATTTTTAGATCAACCATACAGGCTATTCCATATAAAATAGATCAGTAAAAAACCTCGCATTTTTTTAATACTCTAATTTTTTCCCTATTTATACAAGCTGCTGAGGACAGTGCATTTTCAAAAATATACTATCGAAAGTCAAACGGTTTTCGTACTATTGAGCGACAAATTTAGCGTATTTTATAAAAACAAGCCTCTTTCAGCGCTCAGAACTCTGGAACCATTTACTGCAGAACATTGAACGGGAGCTCATTTTGAAGCTGACATTTGGTAGGTTATGTTAAGAAGTAATCCTTATTTTTATTGTATGCAGAGAGACAGATAATCTGATTTTACTTACTTTTAGGCTTTTTGCCAATTTGTAAAAATGTAAAAAATATTGAGAAAAAACCTTGCATTATTAAGAGGGACTTCAGCATTGTTTGCTTAGTGGCACGGCAATAAGTTTCGAGGGTATTAAATAAATTATTTTCACACGCCTAGACTTGAACAGCGCAGTACCGCACGCACTGGCCAAGAGCTGAAGATAAGCAAGCGTTGGGCGTCATTTTACTCCTGTGTTTATGAAAAGCTGTAATAAAGCTAGCACAGCCATGCGCTGCTAGACGATACATCACGTGTTTATGTCTCCTGGCCTTGCTTGTCTCGGTTAGCTCCCGCCTCACTGTCAGCTGGTTAGTTCACACGCGTACTATTTATTTTCTTTATTTGATATTTTCAATACTTTCTTATCAACGATGCACCAGTAAAAAATATGTGTTTATTTGTACTTTAAATGCGGAATCTAACCATATATTTTAAAAATATTTTTTCGTGGTCAAAGGCGTCTTAATGAAGAAAAATCTAAATTTCTCCAATTCCATAAAAAGTAAGAAAATCTGTTTATATGTCAATATAAACTTTAATTTCTCAGCATCAAAATAAACCATGATTTTGATCATTGGGTGAAAGGGTTTCGGAGCCACAACAGTTTAAAGTTGCTAATTTTATGAAAATACGATAAATTTAAATATTTTTAATTTAAACACTATGAAGTTCTGATGCCTCAAACTTTGCACAAAGCATTGTATCACAGTTCTATACGTACAAAAAAAGTTTCATTGTATTTAAAAATTGCAAGATCAATTTTCTCTATATTTTGGTCGATTTAAGATGGAACAGCCCATACGGACTAATAAATAAGGAATCGCAGCACATAAACAACTTTCACCTTTTCCTAAAAAAATATGTCATCCCCTTAATACTTGGTATTCTTCCAATAGTCAATGTCTCAGAAGTAATGCATTGTGAACTCCTAATTTGTGCACGTGTATGCATGAGTTTCAAGAGTACTGGTAATTGCTTGAATTTTAACAACGTAACAACCAGAATGATATTACATTCACATTTATGTAACCCTCTTCAAAATGAAAATGACACTTTCAATCTCGGGAGAATCATGTTCAATGTTTTAGAACTAGTAATTTTATCCATTTTGAATCTTGCGTACACTACTTTTAACACTTGAATATAATTAATTGATTAACTAGTGGACTTACTCGTGTTAATTATGTAAGATTTGTCCGGCTTACAGCTGTTTCAGTGCTTCACGCACCATCCTCAGAGCCTACTAGATCGCGGCGTCATCTCGAACTTCTCTGCCTGTTATGTGGGTGCGTTTGATTGTTGAAAGGTGTTGAAGAGTGGAGTCAAATTGTGTGTACTGAAATTGATCTGTGTGTTGAGAATTTGATCGGGGTGTGTTTTAGTGTGTTGTATATTTCGTATTGTTCTAGTGTGTTGAGTTTTTGGTTCTTGGGTTGTATGTGTAGGATTTCCATGTCTGTATTTATGTTATTGTATGTGTGGTTAGCATTGGTTATGTGATCGGCATATGTAGATGTATTGTGTCCTCTGGTTATTGCTTTAATGTGTTCTTTGTAGCGTGTTTGGAATGATCCCTGTCTGTCCTATGTAGAACTTATCGCAACTATTACATATGAGTTTGTATACAAACTGTAAGGCAGACAAATCTTACATAATTAACACGAGTAAGTCCACTAGTTAATCAATTAATTATAGTAATTTTAGAACTAGTAATTTTAATTACTGAATGCTAACATTTTGAAAACTAAATGGCGATTTTCGTAACAAAGAAATCTGTCTGACACAGAATTGATAAATTAGCTTTAAAATGTTTAAATGTTCCATAATATAATTTTGGCAGTTTATTTTCCTTGTTATTATTCATCTCTTCATTTATTCCTGTAATGCCGAGGCACTTTGAATATTCAACAGCATCTGCATTCCAAGGAAATAAGCCGCAAGCCCAGAAACCATTCCTTAGTGTTTCGGGCTTCATAATGTTGTTGAGGACAGTTTCCAAAACTGGGCAGAATTCTTCCTTTGTTAAATCCTTGGTCGTGTGATCTCTATGCCAGTCAAGAACTCCTTTGCACCATCCTTCTTTTAATGGTCTGAAAGCGGCAACATGCTGGCTGAAGAATTCTGGTTGCATTTGGATACAGAGCAACTAGCACTACTTCAAAGCTGACTTACCTGAAAAGTCAACTAACAGGATGACTGGAAACTTGTTGCCTCTAACTTTTAAATATGGCACAAATATGTTTGCAATGTACTCATAAAATAATTCTGCTTTCATCCATCCTGAGTCACTGCGGCCTATTCCCCATGATTCAGGAACTGAGCGTACAATATCCGCTGGTAGTCTCTTCTAAGGGAACACAACCATGGGAGAAACCATTTCTCCAGAGGCAGAAAATGAGAACATTACAGTGATAGAACACTTGAGTTCCTTTTCTCAACTTCATAAACATTTCTGTCATCTTTAGGTCCCAGCATCTTTGAATTTGTAAAGTTGAGTACAAAACTAGTTTCGTCTGCATTAAATACTCTAGATGGATCATCAAATAAGCCTATGTCGATATTTTCATTTTTCAGACATTTTTCTATAATGAAAGAGTAGTGGAACCAGGGGCGGCTCTACAATAAGAACTGCAGAGCTGCAGAACCGCCATTTAAATGGACCTGTAAAAATTAAAAATGTAAAATGTGCTTTTATGTAATCTAGTTCATTGTTTCATTTATTTTTCCAATTCATTCTCCTTTGATTCGAGATTTTACTGTCTGTAAGAGCCTTGAACTGCTCGAGAATTTTAGCTGTATGTACTTTTTGGATCTATGATCGGCAGTTCCTGGAGCTCAACGTAGGGCAGTCGGCAGCAGAAAACTGGTTTTCTTCACCGTCCAATAAGACTGCATTAGAGCTGCAACCAAAGCAGCTCTCTCCGAATATACAAAAGAACCGTCAACACCCTCATCTCTTTATAACCTGCGTTAGAACACACAGGCTTCTGGACTACTGTATATCATTACAGTTCCAGTGTGTTATAGTACTGTGGGGGTGTGATGTGATTAGTCAGTGTGTCTAAGGAAATATTTTATATTAAAAATGAATGAAACGAAAACCTAATCGACCAACCCTTTTCGAAATTAAAAGAGAAATTGCATGTTAACTTATGGAATTAGGACGTCCTACACCAAATTTAAATATTGAAATTTCTGGAAAAAGTCGAGGAAATCATGTAGCCTACTAGTCATTTTAATACCGAAATGTGTAATGGAAACGATTTTTTTTTTTTTGCTGCGCTCATGAGAACGCTTTCTGTATTCTGTTTAGAGGAGAAAATACATGGACAAACACCAGAGTGAAGGATTTAGTTAATGTGACTCAAAAAACTAGAAAAGCATGCGGGGCACATCTCCACTACGTGATTAGTTGTAGCAGGTGGGAGAGGTGCAGTGCATGGATGGTTGGAGTACAATTTCGGGTGCACAGTCAACTTCGAGAAGGCGTGGTAATTACACGCGTTATCCGATTTAGATGCAATAAACAGCATGCAATTGCTAAATACACTATTTTTCATGCAGAACTGCCAACCTTTGTAACCGCGGGCTGCTACTGAGTGGAACAGAGAATATATATTCTTCTATAAGGTAGAACAATTTCTTACATCTTTTTCACTCACACACAACTGCTTGCAGAAGTAACTGATTCACTTGTGCGAGTGGAAATCTCTGGATGTCTTTGGAAGAAAGCTTTGTACCATCTGATTCCAGGTGTGTTGTCTTTAAATTGGTTGGGTCTCTCATTCAATATCAAAAACTCTTTAACACATAATATTACATCCTCTTTGCATCGTGAAAATCCTTTTCTACTAGATGTTATAATCCAGTTCACAAGTGTACCTTCCTCCTCTGATGTCAGGATAGGACGTGTGTGGTCCATGTTCTGGTTTAGCAAACCGACCACTTAGCCGGAATCAGATACTAGCTCTGGGAACGCCATACTTTTTGCAGCAGCATTCTTTGAGCTGACAACACTGACAACAGCCTCTAAGTCTTGAGGTGAATATTTCGTCACATTGGTTTTTCTTTCTTTTCCATTGGCATTGCACTATTAGGGAACAATACGGTAGCTGTTATAGAGTCGCATCTTTTGGCATGCCAACAACTATATTTGTACCAATAATTAGCATAAAGACAATTGCTGGCAGCCCTGCCACAGTATAAGAAGAATCAGTAGGGACAACTCTTGTCGGCACCTTTGATGTTGTTGGTACTAAATTCAAGCTCAGTAAGGTCTAGTTCTCAATGAATCCAACTATGTCGCTAGTATCAAACCACTATCAAAATATTAGTAAAATATCTATTTTATTAGTCAGTAATACGAATAATCTTGTATGTATATTATCTATCATTAATATTATGTCGCTAGCAAGTCAAAATACTTATATCCATTGCTGACGTTCATGTTCGCAGTTCACCGCAAGGGACGCCATGATGTATTATGTTGTACTTGGATCAATTTTACCAACATAAGCCTCAAACAGTGACTTGAACGTTAGCGTCAATTAGTGAATATTTTCATGATGATTGCATACGGAAGTAATTATTATTATGGTTATATTGCCATTCCTTTGCCTCATGTCTTCAAAATTGTTAAAAGATGCGTAATGAATGTTTTCAGTTAATATTAAAGTATGCCAGGCCTGTCGTACATGGAGATCCATCTGGTGGAGGTTCCATATAATAATACACCCGGTTTCGTGACATGCGCACTCAGAATTTGTTCCCACGAAATGGCTTCGGTGTCTTCACTGTACGTTCTCTATACTGTGGCTCTGCTAATAACTGTAACCAGTCCACATAAATTCAGTTCAAATACACAGAATGCCTTTATCTCAATGCTGATATTTAAGATATTTAAGAGAGAGAGAGAGCAGTCATTAAACAAAATACTGTAATAGGCTTAGTCAAACATAAAACTAAAAACTTCATCATTATTTTAAAATGTAAGATCTAATTTACCAGCCATTTCAAACTCATTAATATTATAAAATGCTTTGGTCACAAGCCAGTTTTTCAATACTCCCTTAAATTTATTAATACTACAGGATGCTGCACTCTGGGGAAGTAAATCAAATAGCTTAAATCCAACAACCCTGTAACAATTTTGAACTTTTGCTAATCTAATGTATCCAAAGTCAATATTTCTTATCGAAACACAGACGTTCGGTCCATTTTATGTCCATTTTATTATGTCCATTACATAAAATTCCATTACACTATGTCCATAAATATATGTCCTATGAAGTATATGTCCAATTTATTTTAATCCAATTGCACAAATTTTATGTCCACATTTTTACGTGCACTACATGATTGTACAATCATTATGTAGACCTACAAATTTACTTCAGTTCCCTACTCAATCTCTTCTGTCTGTTCATCTCCATACACCTTCAGATGATAACTAATAGCTTTGAGGTAAGTTCTGATGTGTACTTCTTAGTTGTAGTGGTTGTAATTCTGAACAATCTCTTCTACTCGACTTAAATTTTATTGGTACGATCTTTTAATAGGATGTCGCACATTCAAATGCCCGCCAAGCACATCTCTCTTTTCACATCTCCAGTATCTCTTTTGCCCATGAATGATGATGATGATAACAAAAACTTTGATACAATAGCAAACGTTTTCCTTTTTTAGACTGGATCAATTTCGCTTCATTCATAGTTGTGGCTCAACGTATTCTATAGAGGAAAGAAGGTAGCCATTCCCATAGTTTCGATGAACAATGAAACAGTAAGCTAAAAATAATGCTGATCCAGTATTAAATAAAAGTGGACATTAAAAAAGTGGGCATAAATGAAAGTGGACTTCAATAAAAGTGGACATAACAGTCATGGACCCAAAAAATATGGACGCACATAAAATGTGGACATAAGAAGGTGGACAAAAATATTAGAGGACGTAAGTCATATGGACATGATTTCAATGGACTTAACATCTTGGAAGCTTCTTATCTAGTGTTACACTTATGTACATCACCTCTCAAATTGAATGTATTATAAATCTAACAAACTGTAAAAAAAATGTAACAGTCATTATTTTCAACCCTTGAAACTACCTCCTACAGGAGTCTGAGACTCATTTGAAGATACTGGATAATGGTTAATGTTGTGTAATAAGTATAGTTATTGGCAGAGATTGCCAATTACTGTAAAAAGTGAGGTTATGAGTGAAAGATAATTGACTGCAAACTGTAAAACACTCTAAATTATGTCTTAACACACCATTCAGTTATGAAATTTAGTTGAAAATATGTTCACTCACCTCTGCTGAAACTATTCCTTGCCTAATTTTTTTCTTAACAATCACTTATAAACACATAAATTCGCCATCTCTAAACTTCACTTGCATACTGAGAACTTTTGGCGGGAATTCACATAATGAACAGTGTAGGCAACATTATAAACAAAATTTTCAGTACAAAAAAGAATTAAATATCCCTTTTATTTTCTTAATAAACACAAATATATGGCCAACTGTATCACTGCCAATAACTACATACAACACCCTATAGAGATATCAATAACAAAGATAATAATTGTCAAGATTGTTGGAATTAGTAAAAATGTTATAGGAGATAATTAAAAAAAAAAAAATGTATAAAATAAACATTTTCATAAGGTAGAAAATGGTTTTCTAGTTAAGGAGAGTACTGGTATATTTATATATATATGTTTTTAATATTTTGAGAGCCTTTATGGGCTAATAGTGATATTTTTTTATATAGAACTGATAAATATTGTAGCCAGCACATTGCTGAATGCTCTTTCATGTATGTGCTGTACACAGACACACTTCTGATCCATCATTCTTGTTGTTCAAGTGCCATTACACACTCTGATTTAATTCTCTGCCTTATTATTTTATCCATAACTTGTTACATTATAAGATACACTTTATTAACCAGGATTACCTTCCTAACATGAAGTTCGCATCTTTTCTTCGATATATCAGGCTTCTCCTTTTGTTTCGTCAGATCATCTGAGAAAGTGTTGTGCTTTTCCTCCTGATATGCATATAAATCTAAAAAGTTCGCTCTTCAAACTTTGTACACTATTTTGTCATCTCGAGTAGTCTATTGGCCCTGAGAACTATGGTTGTGAAACTTTGAGAGAGGAACAGAGATTAAGAGTGTTTGAGAATAAGGTTCTTAGGAAAATATTTGGGGCTACGAGGGATGAAGTTACAGGACACCTGACATAATTAGGAACATTAAATCCAGACGTTTGAAATGGGCAGGGCATGTAGCACGTATGGGCGAATCCAGAAATGTGTATAGATTGTTAGTTGGGAGACCGGAGGGGAAAAGACCTTTGGGGAGGCCGAGACGTAGATGGGAGGATTAAAAATGGATCTGAGGGAGGTGGGATATGATGATAGAGACTTGCACAGGATAGGGAATGATGGCGGGCTTATGTGAGGGCGGCAATGCTAGGAAGGAGGGGCTCCACATGGTCTTTATGCCATATCATTCTCTTCTTCAGAAAGCTCTACAGAGGTAGTTGCTTTATTTGACCAACATTTGCTATGTGAAACAGGTCTGCTTATTCTCTAAACCATTTATTGTGAATAAAGGATGTTCAACATCACCAAATGTTTTTAAAACTTACTTACAAGTAGTTTTGAGGAAGTGGACGAGATGTTGGCAGAGGATGGGTATCCTCCTTGAGAACAGATATCTTCTTTCCAAGTGGTATTGGCCCAAGATGAGAAAACCCAGAGTTCTTAGTTAAAAGACTCCTTGTCAAATATTCTGCTTGGGGATTAACAGTTAACATTAACAAGTGTGAATAGGGAATGCAAGGTGGAGAAGAGTTAGATGAGGTATAGGAAAGATAAAGCAAACATCAGAATTTAAATATCTTGGATGGATTCAAGTGGAAGGAACAAAATTACTCTTCAAGGAACGACCACTCATATAAATTGAGGGAAAGAAGACAGAGGACGGACACTGGAAAGTTTTCTTTTCTCAGTCGTACTATCAGGGACTGGAATGCTTTACCTGCAGACTTACTAAAGGCTTTACCAACAACCAAAAATGTATTTAAAAATAGACTTAAGGACTTTACTAACAGACTGTAATTATACACAGTATTTAAAGGGTGTAAATGATATGTTGTTATTGAAGTGTTGCATCAGTGAAGATTTATGTTGTGTCAGTGAATTTTTTTTTTTATTTTATTGGTTATTTTACGACTCTGTATCAACATCTAGGTTATTTAGCGTCTGAATGAAATGAAGGTGATAATGCCAGTGAAATGAGTCCAGGGTCCAGCACCGAAAGTTACCCAGCATTTGCTCGTATTGGGTTGAGGGAAAACCCCGGAAAGAACCTCAACCAGGTAACTTTCCCCGACCGGGATTCGAACCCGGGCCACCTGGTTTTGTAGCCAGACGCGCTAACTGTTACTCCACAGGTGTGGACTTGAGAATAGATATCTTCTTTCCAAGTGGTATTCGCCCAAGATGAGAAAACCCAGAGTTCTTAGTAAGAAGATTTCTTGTCAAATATTCTGCTTGGGGACTAACAGTTAACAAGTGTGAATATCTTATTGTGGGGGAAGTGCAAGATGGAGAAGATTTACATGAGGTGTAGGAAAGATAAAGCAAACATCAGACTTTATAAATATCTTGGATTGATTCAAGTGGAAGCAGCCATGTAGATGTACAACACAAGACTGAACAAGAAGAGCTAGTATAGTCGGACCATCGGATCTGTGCCCCCATAAGATATGCGAACTGAACCCTAATTCCTTCTCAGCCTCGGTAATTCATTTCTCTCCCTGCATTCCTTCTCTCTCCCTTTTTGTCCCCCACTACTCACAATTTTGGCCTTCTTGCAGGACAGTTTATTTGCACTTGCAGTCCAGTGTTGTCAACTCAACATGAATACTGTAGCACGGAGTGGCGAAAGAGTATTAAGTAAGTATATGCGTAATAGCATTTTGCGATGAAGAGAAACAAACAGGTCAATATCTGTTTCCTATAAATCAGGCAACGAAAAGAGCAGCTGCGATCACAGGTGAGGCTTATTTTATTTCAATTGATTATGTATTAAAATTTCTTACTTAACTAATACTAATAATACAACATTTAATGTAATTTACAGTAAAACCTCGATAAGACACACCTGCTTATTACGCTATCCCATGTAATATGCTTTTTTTGTCCGGTCCTGCACATTTCATTATAACGCCTTTCCCCGTTTTTGCACTCAAGTCCTGCATTATACGCTGTTTTTGTGGAATATTTTCGATGTAATTTTCAGCAATGTACTGTAAGAGCAATGAAACATCTTCGTATTCCCAAGAAACTAGTTCGATTAATTAAAATGTGTCTCAGTGAAACGTACAGCAGAGTTCGTATAGGTCAGTTTCTATCAGATGCGTTTCCAATTCACTGTGGGCTAAAGCTGTTTTTACTTTTTAACTTTGCTCTAGAATATTTTCCAGGATAACAGAGAGGGTTTGGAATTGAATTTACATCAGCTGTTGTCTATGGATGACATGAATATGTTAGGAAAAATCCACAAACGATTAGGGAAAACACGGGAATTTTACTGGCAGCAAGTAAAGAGATAGGTTTGGAAGTAACCAGTGAACTCACTGGTGCCATTAACCTGAAAAGTATTGGTATTCGACTCTTTACCTGTGCATTTCAACCTTCATACTTAATACCTTATTATCCCCACCCTCTTGTTATGCTCTCTTATTCGACTCCTTATCTGCGTGGTTAAAGCCTACATACAGTTACAATACCTCACCCTCTTGCTAACCCTCTCTCTCAAACAGCATTCCTTATTCGGCCGTAATAAAATTCTGGAAAATTTTGGTGGGCAGTTTGTTGTCCTTTAGTGTATTGAAGTGTCTGTGAATGTGATTACAATGAGTGTTAAACGAAAAGCGCTTTCTGTGTCGGAAAAATTGAAAATCTTACGAAAGTACGATGAGAACAGTACTCTTACTCAGGAACAACTCTCTGATGCATTAGGAATCCCATCATCGACATTAAGAACGATAATAAAAAAATCGCGACTCAATCACTACAGCTGCGACGTCAGGAGGATGTAATCGCAGGAAACTGAAGTGTGGTAAACATGAGGACTTGCAGAACACGCACACGGCAAACAACTATAAATGATATTTTTTTCGAAAGAAATAAGTACAGTGCATATTGTAAATGTCTTTGACGTACAGTACAGTAATTACATATTGGAGTAATACTGTATTACCATTCATGAATCATGTATTTCAATAAAGAAAAATGCTAATAGATGCTGTATATAAGTCAAAATTAGTGTACCCGTCTAATTCGCGGTCCCAGTTAATGCACGGTTTACACCCCGTCCCTTGAACAGCGTCTTATTGGGGTTTTACTGTATATAGACAGGTCAGAGTGCCTAATAAAGAAAATCAGGAGAGAGGGAGTCTGTGCAGGAGATGAAAAGCTAGAATCACCAGGGAAGAACAGACCAAGGGAACTTTTAATTCTTGTAGATGATATGAACCGATGTATTTTAAGAAGAAATATACAAGAATTTTATACCGTTCAGAAAGAAGTTTCAACATTGAAGAAATTACTGAAGGTTGCGAGAGAAGCAATAATTTCCAAGATTGGAGAAAAACGCTACGGAAAGTGATTCGAGACATGGGATTTAGGTTTAAAAAATTGTAGAAATACAAGATGTATTTTGATTGAAAGAAATGATATTGTAGCATGGAGGACCAGTTATTTATGACACCGTTTGACAGAAGTTTGGCAACATCCCTATTTGGCAAGGTTCGTGGCCTGCTGTTTAACGTGGTGGGAGGAAAGCGGGTGGAATGGAGTGAGTACAGGTATTAACTTTTCCAAGAACAACGACAGCACTGAAGGGGCACAGATCCGATGGTCCGACAATACAAGGATGTTATACTCTTTCCCGTGGAGCCCAAGTATATCTCTAGATGTTAAGGAACTTCTACACCATACCGTGTTTGAGAGTATCGCACTGTATGGTGCGGAATTGTGAGAGACGACCAAAACACGAGAAAGACGTAAGTAGACGAGAAAGTTAAATTTCTGGAGAAGATGCATTAGGAAAACTGTAATGGACCACATGAGGGCAGAAGACATCCGAATACTTACTTACTCACTTACTGGCTTTTAAGGAACCCGGAGGTTCATTGCCGCCCTCACATAAGCCCACCATCGGTCCCTATCCTGTGCAAGATTAATCCAGTCTCTATCATCATATCCCACCTCCCTCAAATCCATTTTAATATTATCTTCCCATCTACGTCTCGGCCTCCCCAAAGGTCTTTTTCCCTCTGGCCTCCCAACTAACACTCTATATGCATTTCTGAATTCGCCCATACGTGCTACATGTCCTGCCCATCTCAAACGTCTGGATTTAATGTTCCTAATTATGTCAGGTGAAGTATACAATGCGTCCAGCTCTGTGTTGTGTAACTTTCTCCATTCTCCTGTAACTTCATCCCTCTTAGCCCCAAATATTTTCCTAAGCACCTTATTCTCTAACACCCTTAATCTATGTTCCTCTCTCAAAGTGAGAGTCCAAGTTTCCAACCATAAAGAACAACCGGTAATAAAGGGTGCGTCAGAAAGAACGGATGGATTTCAAACTATCGATACACAATGAGGAGAGAGATATAGTGAGGGGGACCACGACTGTTGGGTCAGCCATAGAATGCAGTTTCAGTTGAGAACATGGTGTTGGTCTGGTATACAACGTGCTTTCATCGTAGAGACATTTTTGAAAATGAAGAGTCTGTGATCGCCACTCAGGACTCGTTTCGACATCGGATGTCACGCTAGGATTCCAACTCGGAATACAATTTTCGGTGGGTGGCTTCATTTCGTATCACAGGTTCAACATTAAAGAAGAAATCACCTGGACGAAATTCTATTGCACTGAGATTGTCCGAGGCTACGGTAAGATCTCGCGCCCTGCGACTTCTTTCTTTGGGACCATTTGAAGGCGTAAGTTTGTAAACATCGATCACATACACTGGACGAACTGAAGACAGCGATTCGTGAAGAAATCGTGGCAATTGCACCAGCTATGACTGTGAAAGTGATGGCGAACATCAGAAAACGCCTCGATGCCTGTATTGAAAGCCAAGGACATCATATGGATAATGTTGTTTTCCATAAATAAACTGCATGTATTGGTGAATATGTTGATAACAATAAATTTTTGATTTGATGAATCTTTAGAATTTTCTTCCCATGTGAAATCCATCCGTTCTTTCTGACGCACCCTGTATAACTGTTTTATAAATTCTAACTTTCAGATTTTTCGACAGCAGACTGGATGACAAAAGCTTCTCAACCGAATAATAACAGGCATTTCCCATATTTATTCTGCGTTTAATTTCCTCCCGAGTGTCATTTATATTTGTTACTGTTGCTCCAAGATATTTGAACTTCTCCACCTCTTCAAAAGATAAATCTCCAATTTTTATATTTCCATTTCGTACAATATTCTCGTCACGAGACATAATCATATACTTTGTCTTTTCGGGATTTACTTCCAACCCTATCTCTTTACTTGCTTCAAGTAGAATTCCCGTGTTTTCCCTAATCGTTTGTGGATTTTCTGCTAACATATTCACATCATCTGCATAGACAAGAAGCTGATGTAACCCATTCAATTCCAAACCCTCTCTGTTATCCTGGACTTTCCTAATGGCATATTCTAGAGCAAAGTTAAAAAGTAAAGGTGGTAGTGCATCTCCTTGCTTTAGCCCACAGTGAATTGGAAACACATCTGATAGAATCTGACCTATACGAACTCTGCTGTACGTTTCACTAAGACACATTTTAATTAATCGAACTAGTTTCTTGGGAATACCAAATTCAATAAGAATATCACATAAAACTTCTCTCTTAACCGAGTCATATGCGACAACCCAATAGCAAAGGATAAGAACACCAGTATCATGGATCAGATAGGGGAAGACGTTTGACTTGGTATGCTCATGTCAAAAGGATGGAGGGCTATAAATTACCCCAGCATTGGAACCGAAGGCAGAGGAGAAAAAAAGAACATCCAGAGGTTTAGCTGATGAAGACTAGCAGGATAGAGTTTTTTTGGAGGTTCAGAGTGGCATCCAAAGATATCTAGTTGCAGCAGCGGCGGATTTTCAGGGGAGGCAAGGGAGGCCGTGTCTCCCCTAATATTTTACCAGAACACAATATGGCAGTAATAATTCCAGCTGAATTAAGATCACAGACAAGTTACAGCAAATGACGAACATTTTTCCTTTTATATTAATTTTACTATTCACTACGACTAAGATGTAAGTTACGTAAAGTCGACCACATCCAGTTGGTGATGCCCGCTCGCTATACTGTAGATAGTACAAATAATTCGTACTGAAAAATAACAGATAGCGCTGTAACCTGTATAGTCGACATCTAGCAGCCTGCAGTGTCTATGCGAGAGGAGTCGGCTACATGACGCTACTCCCCGGTAACCATGACAACAGCAGTTCAACCAATAAGATAGCTGGTTAGCGGAGTGTTTAAACTTGACTAGAACGTGTGAGGGGAGCCGAATTTGGAGACGTCCTATCCACCGCTGACAACTGTTTCAACTGATTTGGGAAGCTCTCTCTCTTTATCTCTTCTTGGTTTAAGTCACGTGTTGTTAGTTTTCTCTCCCTGCGTAAAAGTTTTCTTTTATGTTGTTAGATTTTTCTCTTGTTTGAGGTTGTTCCTGTTATTTTTTTTCTTCTGTGTTATGGGATGTATTTACTTATACAGTATTTTAAATATATCGAGAGGTTAGAAATAAATGCAGATTTGTCTCTATCTTCTTGTAGTAGCAGTTATTCAGTATGTTGTGACCTATTTGATCGGTTTGCGAAGAAAGAGGAACGTCCAGTTAATTTGCTGTAAAATTAGACTATGTAATAGCAATGAGCAAGCCCCGGATTCTTAGGTTCGAATCAATTTTGTTGCTATCTCGTTACTCTCGAAATATTGCTTTTCTTGTTCGTTTTATGTAGCAAAGAGTAACATTCTTAAATTCAATATGACCTAAAAAGACCTAATTCGTAGGTTAGGACTTAAAGTGTCCCAAAGAGTGGCAATCTTTACCAAGCCATTGTAATACATTAACAGTATGTTGCTTATTTTTATTTTTTTCCCGTAATATCATATAAATTCCTAAACATAAGATTTAAAATCCTAAAACATAAATTGGAAAACCTAATTTTAATTTCTTAAAACCTATAAATTCTGCACTTGGTAATGAGGTACATAACAGGCCTTATATTTCTATATTATCATTCACGTCTTGGCCTCCTCAACTTTCAAACCCACCGTCCGCTACTGAGTTGCAGGCAATCCTGAAGAGAGACACCTGAATTGTGTGTGTATGACATTTTATTATGTTGTTTTGATAATTTAAGAATATTTCTTCCTTTCCTTAAATAATTAAATGTCTGTACTATTGATAACTTCACACAATATATGTACAATCTGCTGTTTATTTTATATTATTACATTATTTTCTTTCCTTTGCTGTTTTATGGCCTCCATTCTCAACCAATTCTCACAAACTCAGGTTTCCTCAATTCCAAGCTGCTTTTTCTTCTCATTTTCCTCTTTTAATTTCTTTCGTCTTCCTTTTGAAATAAACTTGTTTATTTTAGCATACAGAGACTATTTACAAAAACATTTACATGGGAAAAATGAAGACAGAAGATAAACCTAACTAACTACACACGATGTTCACAATCAGAAAAGTTCACAAGGCATTACTTATATCTCAAACTTGCAAGATTAAAGAGGTTCAAGTATGCTGATATAATTTTATATTTTATGTTCACTCTTACAGAATTTAAAATTTGACTCATTCATTGAAAATGTTCCATAACAATTTCAAATACAGGATGTCTGGGTTAAAGGTATACATAAATAATGCAAGAATTGTACATTATAATTTTGTAATGTAAAGCACAACTGACAGAAAATCTCTCAAGAGATTTGTTCTGTCTTACTTGCAAGATCACTGTTGTGTTATCTGTCACGCAAGCACAGAAACAGAATGAGGGCTGGTTATGCATCAGCCACTTCCTTGTCAGTCATGATGTGGATGCCACAGCAAGAAATGCTGTACTGTACATTATGAACTCATAATGTGTAATTCTCACATTATACGCTTTTATTTCTGGATACTCTTAGCCCGGACACTCTATGTGGTGAGCTGACTACAACTGGCAGTCCTCAATTTT
This sequence comes from Periplaneta americana, assembly GCA_025594305.2. Taxonomy (NCBI): domain Eukaryota; kingdom Metazoa; phylum Arthropoda; class Insecta; order Blattodea; family Blattidae; genus Periplaneta; species Periplaneta americana. Next base: position 2,019,282 of record JAJSOF020000039.1, read on the forward strand.
TAAGTATACACAGAGCATTTCCTGTTGTTTTTTTTTAATTTCTGAAAATGAAATGCTGGTTGAATTATTAAAAAGTCATACCGGCATTAAAATTACTTGACATATAAAAATGAAAGACTGAAACCACACAATTGAAAATGTGTAAACAAATGAAGGCGTTGTGTTTTCCCTCAAGGTTCTGTACTGTATTTACATGTAAATTGTGTCAATCAATCACAGGTCTTGTCCAGGTTTCCATTCTGCTCATGATTTCTGCCAGAACTTGCTGCTTCCACGTAGGCCTTTGGCTTTGATCGGCTTCTTCCCCTTCTCCCCTCCCTGAGCAACTGCTTCTCGAGAATCTGTTGCCATGGCTTCATCTGGGTCCTGGGATTGAGTCTTCAATGTCTTCTTTATATTAATAATCTATAGTAAAACAAGAAACACAATTGTCCAAGTAAAAAGAAAAAGGTCTGGTGCATATATATACAGAGGCTAGGAGAATTATTTATAAATATATTCATTTTAAGATTAAATATTAAATTTATGCCGCCAACAACATGCATTTCAAGTCAATGTTATAACCTTTTTTATAAATAACTTATCATCAAATGAACTAGAGTCATTTGCAGAACAAATGACGTCTATCTTCCCATTATTGCATTTATAACGATAGAGTTATAAATTCCTAACAGTGAGTAGTTTCAATACTAATGTAGTAAACGTCACAAGAATTGAAGTGTTGGCTGGAACAACATTATAAGTTACATTTAGTAAAATTTACAGGAGCTGCAAAAATGTGTACACGTACAACTTTGTTCTTATAGGGTAGCAAACTTTTGAGTGGACAAATTTCACGTACTGCATTGATGGACAGTTGCAAGCCAGAGAGTATAACAAGGTAACATGATATACAACATTATTACACGGAAACACGCCAAATGATATTTTTTTTTTTTCCGTTGTTGGTAACTCTATAGCATCCACTAGATGCTTTATGGTTGTGCTAACAGATGGAGTTACTTGTCAACAATGTGACGCTGAAAAGTGTATTCAGGTTACTGTCCAGCGACAGTCCTGATGTATTTTTATATTTGTGATGATTGGTTAATTAATATTAACCTGGCACACTCACAATCACACTCACATTCATACAAATTTCCAGACTCTAGACACCCAGGGAATTCTTCTTCTTCAAGAAAAATTCACCGACCGCCGAGCCCGGGAATCGAACCCGGAACCTCCTGATCTGGAAGCCAGCATGCTGACCAACAGACCACGGAGGCAGTCAAATGAAAATTTTGTAACTTACAATGTTGTTCCAGCTGACGCTTCAATTATTTCCTTCATGTGAAATATTTCACGAGAATAAAATAAAATTCTGATAGTAACAGCTAAAATGCCGTGTCCATACTAGTTAAGTTTTTAAAATGGAGCTTGATTATGTCCAGACAAAGGTTTGTTTAATAATGTAATTGAGAAAAAAATTAAAGAAACATTTGATATTATCAAAACTTCTTCATTTATGTCTGAGTTTATATTTCCTTAAATTGTAAACACACACCTTCATCTCAAACAGCAGAAATAACTAAAATGCTCTCTCAATTAATATCACTCAATAAAAGAATTGTATTCCAATGGATACCATCCCATTGTGGAATCCTGGGAAACGAGAATGCGGATGCTTTAGCAAAGAAGGACAGCACTGCTACTTACAGACTTGTTACTAAATCTACGTATTACTCTGTGAAGAGATTTATTAAATCTACATACTTAGACTTCAACAAACAAATTTGATAACACAATCTCAAGGGAAAAAATGGAACTCTAAGCATCATAATCCACAGTTAATTCCCGATTTACCATGAAAATCGTCTGTAGCTGCATTTAGATTGGCAACAGGCCATGATTGTTTGGCCAAGCATCTGCATAGAATTGGAATATATCAGTCCCCTAACTGCCCATTGTGCAACTCAAACCAAAAATGGATTCGGAACACCTTAAAATCTGTGCTTCAGTGGCTGGCCATGATAATATCTTTGAAAAATATTGGAGTGCAAGAGGTCAATGACTTTATTGTCAAATGCCTGACATTAGAAAACAACATATTTCCTTAAATATGATTACATAATTACTCTAGTCCTGTAAGTCAGTCAGGTCTGTTACACCGTTCTGTTCCTATGCATACACAGTTGAAAAAGAAATCCCACAGATGTCAGCACAAGCCAAGATAATGCACAAAGACCCATTTTGATTGTACTGCTATGTTCACCCATTTTGATTTGGCGAGTTTGTGTGTCATACTCTTGCTTTATGTTTTAGTCTAAGCGTGCATTTTTACTCTGTCAGATCTGTTTGTGTTGTGTTTTCCACAAATAACAACATATAAAGTCAAGATCAAGAGGATATAATAGTACACGTGTCCAGTAGTTAAGTTGCTATTTTGAAGATTTTTAAGCAAAAACATTTTAGGTTCGCACATGCCTGTTTGCTTTGTCATGTCTGTTACCTGTCAGGTCTGTTACTCCGTCATGTCTGTTACATCATTCAAAATAGTGCTGTAAAGCAAGGTGAGTGTACAGTGGCTGATTACTATGGCAGAGACATTGCACTATATTAATACATGCAGACTATGCAGTACTTTAATTTTGACGTTCTCAATCGTCCATCTGTTATACAAATTTTGCAAATCTTCCCTCTCCCTGCAAGTACGTCACACAGAAGAACAAAACCAGTCCTCTGAGAAGCTTTAGTTTAGTATTATCTCGCTGCATGTGTGTGTATGATATCAAATCATAGATCACAGATTTACTAAAGAACTTAGATATTCTGACTGCTCAATACCACCAACCTTAGAATGTATCATGCAATGGAGTCTCTTCGTTTCAATACGATTATTAATGATACAGTCTGGAAACATAATCTTTCAAACAAATTACGAAAGTTGAGATAAACAGTAATATGTTTAGATGGATCTCACAATTTACAATGTTTTTGTGCCACAAAATACAGTAATTTTATCTCTAAATTTAACCTACCAGAAGTTCTGAAAAGTTACATAAGTACACGGGTTGGGTCTCTCAGATCCATTTTTTTTTTTTTAATTTATTGAGTATGCCCCAACAAGTATAACTCATATGTAGGGGCTATACAAGAACACATACATATGTTATACAATGTAATTGAAAAGTCATGAAACTACAGTCTGAGAAAAGAAACAATAACACAAGAATTTATTAAAGAAAGCAAGCAAACTAAGAATAAATAGTCAGATAACATAAAGTTTTGGGCACAAATAAGAAAAAGTTTGAAACCATGGAATAAATAAATCAACTGAGAATTAAAATAAATAATCTTCCCAAAAACTATTTTGAAACAATTCTTAAAACACCGGCAATTTGGTAAAATTCTATATTCTAAAGGAAGTTGGTTAAAAGTTGTTGTTAAAAAATGGTTAAGTCCTTTCATTCCGTAAGTTACTGAGCTATGCTAAGAAAAATATATATTGTCTTTTTGTCTTGTTAAATAAGTATGTATGTCTTTATTAAACTGAAATGTAATATTACTCTGTATTAAATTGTTAATAACTTTGCACATGAAAATAGCAGCACCTAATTTGATAATTGATTCAACTGGTAGAACAAAAGAAAATTGATATAGATATTTAACTGGAGTGAAATAATGAAAACCCAATAAATTTCTTAAAGCTCTATTTTGAATAATTTGTAAATATGAAAAAAATTATACTCCCTGTGTTCCAAAATATGGCATAAAAAGATATAATTAATTCTGTTCCAAAATATGGTATAGATTTGTTAAGTTCTCAGTAATATAATGTAACTTTAATACATATTCTAAATACTTATTTGTTTATTAAATTAACATAAGGAAAACATAAACCTTAGGTACAGTAGCGTGCAAATTAATCCAAACACAACATATTTTTACATTTTCTGTCATTGTTGGCCTCACAGCTGCTCATACCGCTTTAATTGACATCTGTAGTACGTGTAATTCCATTGTTGAAGGTCTGTCGTTATTATTTTTTTTATAATATGTGACATTTTGCCTGTCGTTTTGTACTTATAAGCATTTCAGTTGTGTTGAAGACTTAATACTGCAATCCTGTGTACATTCTGTCGTCTTCACAAATGGATACAACTCCACGAAAACGGTCTAAAATTATAACATTAGCAGAGCATTCTTCTTTGACACAGAGGCAAATTGCTGCAGAATGTCACATCGGTTTGGCTACTGTTAATTCGATCATAAAACGATACAGGGAGACTGGATCCATCACACCCCAGAAAAAAGGAAACTGTGGGCGGAAAAGGAAGACTTCACCTGCAGATGATCGTTTAATTGTCAGGAAAAGTAAATTAAATCCTAGACTAACTGCTGTCAACTTAACCCGCGAGTTTATGGCTACCACTGGGGCGAATATTCACGTCACAACAGTGCGGCGTAGGCTTTTGGAAGCTGGACGAAGGGCTCGTAAGCCTATTAAGAAGCAACTGCTAACCCCTGTTATGTGCAAAAAACGCTTAATGTGGGCAAAATTACATCAACACTGGACAGTGAATGACCGGAAGAATGTACTTTTTTCCGTTGAGTCTCATTTCGAGGTCCACGGCCACTGTGTTTCTTACGTACGGAAAGGATCCGAAAAAGTAACAGCAGCTCATCTCCAACAAGCACCCAAATAACCCCCTAAAGTAATGTTTTGGGGTTGTTTTACACATGAAGGGCCTGGAGCATTAATACCTATCAAGGTAATGATGAATTCTGACAAATATATTCACTTATTGGAAACCAGAATCGTACCCCAGCTGCAAAAATCATTTCCGGATGGCAGAGGTGTGTTCCAACAAGACCTGGCACCATGCCATACGTCTCGAAAAACTACAGAATTCTTCAACAAGAAGAATATTCAGGTACTCCCCTGGCCAGGCAACTCACCCGACATCAACCCCATTGAGAACTTGTGGTCAATTTGCAAAAGAAGAATGCAAAAAATGGATTGTTCTACAAAGGAGAAGATGATTTCTGCCCTCATTGGTGTATGGTTTCGCGATGAAGAAATGAAGAATATTTGTGGGAAATTAGTGGAATCCATGCCAAATCGTCTCAGAGCTGTTATTAGGAACAAGGGAGGCCACATAGATTACTGAGGTATGTCTTAGATCCTTTTTTATCCCGTTTGAGTGTTTTTGCATAAGTAATTACGTTGTTCGGATTAATTTGCACGCTACTGTACATTTCATTCTGTGTAATGTCAAATTAATGAAAGAAAAAGCAAACATTGTTTTGAAAGAGGCCAATTAACATAAAAACTACAATGAATTACAACCCGTTTTTGTACGACTGTTGAGCCTTAGATGTTCTGTTCAAAATTGACTGGGTTGGTGATACATTTTCTGCAACAGGAACACCACAGCAGGTGCACATTTGATTTCTGTTCATAATGAACTATTTTTTCTTTTTTAAGTTAGATGCCATGGAACTACTCTGCAGCACATATAAGGATCACCTTCAAATTTATACAGATGGACCTCTAAATCCCAATAATGGGACATCAGAAGCAGGGTATTATATTCCAAAATATCAAGAAAGTTACTTCATACCATGTTCATCCTCCTCCAGTCTTGACACTGAATTGCTAGCTATTGATGCTGCTCTTCAGTGTGTTACTCTAATTTATGAAAAATCTATTTGCATACTTACCGACTCCAAGAGGGCTATATTTAATATAATTAAATATGTACCAAACCTATACGCACATAGAATTATTCCAATTCAGAAACAACTAATAAACTAAAAGAACTCCAAAAGGAAATACATTTCAATGGATACCTAGTCATTGTGGTATACCTGGAAACGAGAAAGTCGGTAATATTGCAAAACAGGCAACATATTTGCAACCAAGATCTCTTCAAGTGATATTTCTATCCAGTGCTTTTGCTTCAGTAAAGTCTCATTTCACAATTGGCTCTCTTCTGACAAAGGAAAAATTTTACAGTCTGTACAAAAGAAACCAAATGATCTGGAAATGTACAAAAACTTGCCCAGACATGTTCAAACAATTTAACAAGAGCCAGAACAGGTCACATTGTCACTCAATTGTACCTACACCGATTTTACATTTCTGATAATCCTACTTGTCTGTGGTGTAATAATCATGATGAAGATCTGGAACACATTCTTCTATACTGTCCATCCATAAACCACAAAAGAAGTAAATTAAATTCATCAGTACCAGTTGCAGAAGACACAGCCCTGCAGTATATATTGACTACACCCCAACTCTGGCTACTAGCAACAGGCATCTATAATGAACACCGATCAAAATATCCCTCATTTATCGTGAAAAACAACTGAATAGACTACAGTGGACTATAGTGGACTTTATGTTGTCAGCAAACAGCTGGATACATTAAGGAGATTGATAATGAACTATTTCAATACACTACAGAAGATTAGAAACATTCACAACTGCATTGTCTGGTAGTCCCTTCGCTATTGAACAAAATACCACACTGCGAAACATTTAATGCGCACATGTGCAATAATCAAACTTGTTTTGTTTGTTACTATACCATATTTTGGAATGGAGGGAGTATTTAATTGAGTCGTATAATAACAGCTTTATTTTCCTGCAATATTAACTTCATAAATTTGTGAGTTCCACGACTTTCATAATTTTATAACATATTCAAATGAGTCATAGCATTTTTTGTTGCAAATAGGTACAGCAATTTTAAACATAACTAGTGGCTTGTGCAGCAAATGCTGCAAACTAAGTTCATTAGAAGGTCAAATTAAAATTTTTCAGATTTATTTCCAAGGAAGAATACCAGACTTTTGAAAGTTATTTGCTTCCATAACAGTGAAACATGCTCCCTCTGAATGATTTTTATGCCAAATACTTTTTCTTGAACCTATCCGTCTTCAGTTCTTGAGTTTCAATGCGAAATCGCAAGTAACAATGTTAGGACGATCAGAGAATTTTTCATATGGGAGTAATGCAGTAGCTATTTCAGGTCATTGTGGATTATAGGTGAGAGTTAAGAAAATTTCAGGTTCGATTAAACCAAAGAAATATGAAATTAATTTTGATTTAGTTTTAAGATGCAGCTAAAATAGGAAACATGAATCATTACGACCTAGGAAAATTAGAGAATCACACATATTAATATGTACACCACACCGCCATTAAATATATGAAAAAAACCTACATCACTTGACTAATAACTATAAAAATATTTCATTTTTAATAACAATATTGTTACCTTACGTAAGTTTTATAGTTTTCAGTAACAATATATATATACTTGTTACTCAGTAAATTATAGAAATAAAGATTTAATTTAAAATATTCTTTCTCAGCGTCTACTTATATAAAACCTCAAAAGGTTTCACTATCATATCATCAATATAGCATTAATATGTGTAATTAGTGGCAAATAGGTCTACTCACATAATATTGCATTAACTATAATAATATTTCATTTTTAATGGTAATAATCTCATCAAACATTCTTAAGTTTTGTAGTTCTTAATATCCAATACACAATAAGTACTCGGAAAACCACAGACCAGAAAATCAGACCTGTAAATTATTTTTATACACCATCTGAACTCTAAATATGTCAGCAATCCTGCAGTTCATAGCCTTCGTGTAATATTGTTTATTGCAGTGTGTGTTTTGTTTTATTCTGAAAAGACATATTTCTCAAAACTGACGACAGATGGATTTTGGAAAATAGGAAAATGATGTAGGAAAATTGACATTTCACTGAAAACTACTATTTTTCTGAAAAACTCTGGGTTCCAAGCTTCAAAATGAGGGGTCATTCATTAAAATCCGTTCAGCCGTTTTCCCGTAATTTCCATTACCAGTTCAAATTATATATATATATATATAAGATTTTGTAATTAAACAAAAAAACTCAAAACGTGAAAAACATACACTATTAAAAATCGCATTTTAACTTTATCACATGAAATACAATTTACGTATCCATTTTACAGTCCCTGCACAAGAATGATGAATGTTCTAAACACAGATACTTATTACATAGATGGCATGAGTATCTGGTTTTTCTGTCTTTGCAAAATGCACTGTCAGACATATATTATCCTCAGACATATATTCGTCAAATAATCCTGGAAATCTTACCATATCACTCGGATTGGTTATACTATAATATTCTTTTTGATGTTTTGCTTTATTCTTGTCATTATCATCTCTAGTTTTAGACTTATGAACGAAATGTACATAAAATCTAATAACTTATTTCCTCCATGAAGTAATAAAGCCATGTAAAACTACTGGAAATATTTTTAAAACAATAGTAATAGCACTGATGTATAACAGTCAAATAAATTAAAATCCCTCATAACCGGCACTCAAATAATCGGTAATACCAAAACAACAGCATTTTTGGCTGGGCCAAAAAAATGTTTAAATCTGCCACATTGCCATAGTCTGGGCCGTCAGTGTTGCCACATTAGAAAGTTCGCATGAATTTTAATTTTCAGTGAATATTCGAACTTAAAATTAGTATATTATTTGTGTTGTGTGATGTATTTTAATACAAAAAATCCACACAATTTTATGTTTATTTAGTTATGTTCAGGGCCATGAGTGTTGCCACATTAGGAAGTTTGCATGATCTTTCATTTTCAGTGAATATTCGAACCTAAAATTTGTGTATTATTTGTGTTGTGTGATGTGTTTTTATAAAGAAAATCCACACAATTTTATGTTTATTTAGTTATGTTCGGGGCCATGAGTGTTGCCATATTAGGAAGTTTGCATGAACTTTAATTTTCAGTGAATATTCGAACCTAAAACATTGAGAATTTATGTAGTATATTAGTGCATTAAATATTCTTAAAAACAACTCAAAATGCCTAATTTTTGTTGTGTTCCTATATGTAAAAACCAGGGAAAGCCTTTTGTCTTCATTCAGGTCCCGAAATATTCTGAATATATGCTTTAAACCTTAAAAAAAATTAACCAATTAAATTGCGCCTCTATGAAACAAAAATAACTACTTCAAGTAAGGACTTGCTCGCTACAGTTTCATTTTGGAAAAAGGGAAATAAAAATTAATAAAAACATATGCAATCTTGACAGCAAGCTGTGTTAGCTTAGATTATATTCAGTACTTCTAGGAGTCTCTGAAATTTACGCCAGCATTTTACGCCTGCAGTAAACTATCGGTTAACTGGGATGTTTATTATCCAGGACGATCCGTAGTGAAATCCATTTCGTGAATAATGTTTGTAATGTATTCTAGAATAATTATTAAAACCAGGTTTTTACTTCAAATTTTCAAAATCATCCTACATTGTATTCAAAGCTGTATGTCCTGCACGCATTTTATTCTTCACCTGACATAATTAGGAACTTGAAATCCAGACGTTTGAGATGGGCAGGGCATGTAGCACGTATGGGCGAATCCAGAAATGCATATAGAGTGTTAGTTGGGAGACCGGAGGGAAAAAGACCTTTAGGGAGGCCGAGACGTAGATGGGAGGATAATATTAAAATGGATTTGAGGGAGGTGGGGTATGATGATAGAGACTGGCTTAATCTTGCACAGGATAGGGACCGATGGCGGGCTTATGTGAGGGCGGCAATGAACCTTCGGGTTCCTTAAAAGCCATTTGTAAGCAAGTAAGTATGTCCTTAACCTACAAAACACATGAATAATCGTGATACTACTGCGATCATATTACATTATCTTATCAAACATTGCATTTGATCTTTCTGCAACTAGAGAAAAAAATACGAGGAATTCAATCTCAATAGTCCCTTCCTTATAAAAAAAATATTGGTGACTGCATATCCTGTTTTTTACCGTACGGTACTTACAATACTAATGATTAAAGATGTAATATTCACCTTCGACAAAGTTCGTTTTTCTTTTTTATTCCTGTACCTCATTCTCATAGTTCTCGTTTAAGTTAATGAATATTCAGTTTACTCGTATCTATATTCTGCACTCTGCAGATATTCCCATCCATCTCTTAAGGGGAATCGCTCAATATTATACAAGTTTACGCTATTATTTATCGTAAATTAAATTAAATTAAATTATGAGGTAAGAAAATACTGAATTATAATTCTGACAAGCACAGAAAACCAACAAGTGGGAGAAAGTAATCAACTGTAGCATAGGACATAATATAGCTCTACAACATGTTGTGCTGCATGGAACGCTCCTGCCATCTAGCGGTAAACCTTCGTAAAAGATATCCCTATAAGACATGATCTCACAGTCATTTCGTACACTATACCCATAATAATCAGGCAACAGTGAGCCTGACACACTAACCTCTATTCATTTAGGCATGTTTCCTTCAGCACACAGCTACAAAATTAGGTACCGGTACTCTGAAGTTTACGTCTTCAAATTATTCTAAATAAAAATTTATATTAAGCATTTATCCCTGACTTATGTTTATTCACCTCTTGCTCAATAGCCTCCTTGTGTTTGAGGCGTCTGTTCTTCTCAGCATTGGCCCGGTTGATCTGAGTCTCCACACACGACAAGACAGCTTCGCAGGAATCGCACCACTCTTGTAGCGTGCTCACAATGGAACCCAGGTCTGCAGGCTGGATGTCACGCCCAATGGCATAGTCCACTTCCAACTGACTATTTTTCTGATCCAATTTTCCATGAATTATATCTGCAATGATTAAGATATCAACCATTATCAAAAAGTGCTAGACAGACAGAGAATTATCACAATTTTTCTCCAGGGCCCATTTGTAAGAACCCTCGTGGTCGTAAAAAATGCTTGTACAAAAGATATCACCTATAAGGAACTACCATTTCTCAGGACACTCTTCTCATAATAACCTGGCAGAGTTAAGGCCGTAAGGCCTTCTCTTACACTCAACCAGGATTAAAACTTGCTTACACAGTTGAACATAAAACTGGATCGGAATTAAGTAATTACATACGGATACAATTTAGGTACATAATGAGATCAAAAGAGGTAGTTACATAAAAATTTACCTCATGAAATAAAAATAAACATAGTGGAATACATATTAATGTTGTTAGAATCAAATACGAATCACATAAAAACAGAAGCCGATAATTCAATAAAAAGAAAATGTACACAGTAAAATAAAAATAAACACATTAGTATACATATTAGTATTAGATTACAATTAAGTAGGATTCACATAATTAAACCAGAAACCGACAATTGAATAAAATGTACACAAAAAATAGATTAATAAAAAAAACAACAACACAGTGGGATACATATTGGCGTTAAGTGATAAATAAACACAATTTAGATAATAACAAAAAAAAAAATAAATAAATAAATAAAAATAAATACAGCAGAACACATTCCATTAAATATTTGCAACGCGTTAGGTCTGGCAATTCATCAATTATCACAATTTTTCTCCAGGCCCATTTGTCATAAAAAATGCTTGTACAAAAGATACCACCTATAAGGAACTACCATTTCTCAGGACACACTTCTCATAATTAGGGCTAGGATTTTGATGACCTATAAATCATGAAAAAAGTCCTAAACACAATGCATTTGTGACATAAAAATCTTTCAAAAATGCCCTTAAAAATGCCCTAAAAAGTGATCTTACATAATTGGCTTAGAAGGAAAAGAGGTTTTGTACTACTTAATATTTAGACTATTATCAAATCTAGAACAAATTTATAAACAAACATTGCTGATTTAAATTTGATCCTCACGAATACCATACCAGACAAAACTACAGTTTCTTTCTAAATGCTCCCAAATGCCACACAACTGCTGGGTTAAAACAAGGCAAAAATTTTGGACCCAAAATATATAATGCATTAATTAGAGCTTACCCTGAGCTAAGTACACTTAAAACACATAGATTTAAGAAACAAATCAGATTACTTATTTAATTGTTTAAGCTAATTGAGTTAAAAATTGATACTCTAATATTCATGTACTTTTGTATTTTCTATTTGTATACAGACCCTATTATTACATGCTGTATTATTTTACCATTTATTAATGTTATTGTGCTCAATGAACTCTCTCAATTGTGTGATATATTTTGTATAACTGATCTGAACTGCGCCCGAGCACGAGCTTCTGCTCTTTCGGGCCGCAATGCCTAATGCAGCTCAAGTGTAAAGTATTAAATAAATAAAAATTTAAAAAAAAAAAATTCAATTAAATTAAATTCTAGTACTAACATTTAAGTTTATTTAATTTTACATACGTCTAATTTTTTCTAAGTGGTACACTTTAATTAATTATTTTACCTGATGTAGTTTCCATGTAGCCCATCACAAGGCCACTCTTATCCGGAATTAGAAAGTACAGAGGAGTCTATATTGAAGGGATGGTTGGACTGATCCATTACATGGGGTGTACTACATTAAAATGGCAATATTTGTGTGGAAAGACGATTAAAATATTATACAAAATAATAGGTATTAATGGACAAAATATGTAAAGAAAATATCAAAGGAAATAGACATTATTTTATATTAATAATGGGGGTTTATGGCCAAAATTAAAGTAAATGCCTAAAAAATGACAGAATAAAACAAAAGATGCTCTTATGAGCCGAAACAGGCAAAAAATGCAAAAAAAAAATGCCCTAACAAATATGTCTTAAAACACTCAGTTTATCACATGACATATACTGTAAATACTAAAGTAGCAATGTTTCTAGCTTACTAGAAAAAACATGCAATTTCATCAAAATCCTAGCCCTACTCATAATATATAAAATATTAGTACAGAAGATATCAAATGGAAACAAACATCTTAAAGGCTCATATTGAAATAAAAGAGGCTTAAGTGGAAACAGCATGGTTTCAAAAGGAAATTATTGATAGAGAAACTGAATATTGTAGATGTGAATACCTGCAGAAACTACATCTTAGGTTATTTAGGGCCGGTATTATAAATGGCGTTTAAACCTTACATTCAGTTTAAACTGAAGTTTTTCATTCTGCTTCGTATTATAAACCTCAACTACCAGTTAATCTTGAATTAACTTGAGTTTAACTTGATCGGCAGTTCTCTGCCGTTTAAACTGCAGTTCAAGGCTCATTAGTGCAAGATGGCAGTTTCCACAATACACATGGATATTGCAGATGTTTTCCAAGAATTATGAGTGACGATAAGTGAGTGCTCAATATTACTGAATGACCACGGCGGCCAAGAATTTTTCGAAATAGAGTACACCACTTTGAAATATAAGTTATATAAATGAACATAAGTTTTAAAACAGATTGAGGCTTTCGAAACAAACAGTCCTAACCTTCAGAATTAGGCTTATAGTCCTAACCTTGTTTCCAAAAATTGAAACTCGGATACAACATGCAACAGAAAAATGATTTATTTTTTATTTTTGAAAACATTCTGTTGAATCTCTGCATCAGTTACTACTGTCGGTGACTCAGGAGAAGACGAGAGCGGACTGAGGAGGAAGGGATGTGAACAGATAACGTACGACAACACGAGCAATATTTGTACTGCAGTAAGCAGAAACATTAGGTCTCCTTCTGTTCAACTCAGCTTTAATTTCCATATGCATTGTTACTCATGTTTCCTGCACAGTAATAACCTGGCTACTGGGATGCTTATCTGAGCGATGTTTATAGTAATCAACAGCGATAGTCAAGAAGGCCACATTCTTTCCGCTCGTCTTCTCCTGAGTAACGGACACTAGTTGCACTGCGCTATTTTTCCTCTGGCATACTGAAAACGACAGAAGATTTCAAAGGTGTCCATAAATCTACCATGAACTTATTATGGATTGTACTGTGTGTGGCAGAGTCTCCTGGTAAGGTTTACTATGTGGCCTGATTTATAAACACTAATAATATTACCTAATTTTACTAGACTCATAAAAATAATTTTATTATTTGACTGAATTCTGTTTCATAAATATTTTAGACAACACACAAAATACGCACACATATTATTACTTCATTACTCAGTTAATTCTGTATGGAGTTACGTCACGGAAGGTCATGCAAGGTTTAGTTTGTTGCATTGTGTTTGGGAGTATAACGTTGGTAGCTAGCGTTAAGAAACTATTTGAGGTTAAGTCCGACAAGCAAACTGAAGTACGCGATATTGGTCCTCTTTAGGCTTTATCATGGTACTCTCTCTGCTATCGAAGAACAAAGATGTTTCTTAATGAAGATTCTACAAGAGCGTCGGCTATTTTAAATCAATAATATAAGTAAACAATTGCGATCGTCTTCTTTTCTTTTCTAGCAGTAATACGTATCATATTCCACTATGGTTTAACTTAACCGAGACTCTGTATTACAGCACGTTGAGTTAAACTCACAGTTAGATTTAACTTAGGTTTAACATAATCTTTAGATTAACTGTATTTATAAAACCGGGCCTTAGCATCTGAATGAGATGGTGATAATGCTGGTGAAATGAGTCCGGGGTCCAGCACAGAAAGTTACCCAGCATTTACTCATTTTGGGTTGAGGGAAAACCTTCGAAAAAACCTCAACCAGGTAACTTGCCCCAACCAGGAATGGAATCCGGGCCACCTGGTTTCGCGGCCAGATACGCTAACCATTACTCCACAGGTGTGGAGGAAATATCCAGAATTGGCAAAGGGAATACTTGCCACAAACAATCAATATACCCACCCCTGTGTCACTACTGTTATCTCCATCATGGAAATTAACGATTCTAAATTTTATATGCTTTGAACTGTATTGCATTGTGTTTAAAATTAAGAAAACAATGTTTTAAACATTAATGGCAACTTCTAAATTTCATCAGTTTTTTATAAAATTTTAGGGTTAATAATGCAGAATATCTGCATGGAAATATCATATGTACTTCGGTACATCAAAATATGTATATATATGATATGCGTAATAAATCACTTTGTGATTTAAGACGGCGCCCATACCGTCGGATCCCGGCCAATCAGTCACTCATCTGAGTGCACCTCAACACATGTATGGACTTCGGTCCTGCGTTCATAGACATCTATGACGTGGTGCAGAGGGCGGCCACTAGAGGGAACCCAAGAGTTGGAGCTTAATCTGAGACGATTCTAACCGGCGTCGGGGTTGTATCCGCCGTGGCTTAGTGGATAAAGCATCAGCACGTAGAGCTGAAAACCCGGGTTCAAATCCCGGCGCCGGAGAAATTTTTCTCCGTTCCATCACTCTTTCATCATGTGATGAAGAATATCTGCATGGAAATATCATATGTACTTCGGTACATCAAAATATATATATATATATATATATATATATATATTAATTTTTTTTTAATATTGAAACAAGATAGGCTAGTGTCCCTACACAAAGTAAAAGTCTTGTTTTCTCCCCCATTCTTAGGACTACCCTAATGTGCGTATTCAGACTTTTGTTATTTCATTTTAATGATCTCATAAAGTTCATTCACATGATACAGTCGGACCATCGGATCTGAGCCTCGTAAGATATGCGAACTGGACCCTAATTCCCTCTCAGCGTCAGTAATTCATTTCTCTCCCTGCATTCCTATCTCTCTCCCTTTCTGTCCCCCACTATTCACAATTTTGGCCTTCTTGCGGGACAGTTTACAATATTTGCACTTGCAGTCCAGTGTTGTCAACTCAACATGAATACTGTAGCACGGAGTGGCGAAAGAAATATTATTAAGCAAGTACGTAATAGCATTTTGCGATGAAGAGAAACAAACAGGTCAATATCTGTTTCCTATAAATCAGGCAACGAAAAGAGCAGCTGATATCACAGGTGAGGCTTATTTTATTTCAATTGATTATGTATTAAAATTACTTAACTAATACTAATAATACAACATTTTATGTAATTTATATAGACAGGTCAGAACTCCTAATAAAGAAAATCAGGAGAGAGGGAGTCTGTGCAGGAGATGAAAAGCTAGAATCACCAGAGAAGAACAGACCAAGGGAACTTTTAATTATTGTAGATGTTATGAACCGATGTATTTTAAGAAGAAAGATACAAGAATATTATACCGTTCAGAAATAAGTTTCAACATCGAAGAAATTACTGACGCTTGCGAGAGAAGCAATAGTTTCCAAGGTTGGAGAGAAAAACTACGGAAAGTGATTCGAGACATGGGATTTAGGTTTAAAAAATGTAGAAATACAAGATGTATTTTGATTGAAAGAAATGATATTGTAGCATGGAGGACCAGTTATTTATGACACCGTTTAACGTAAGTTTGGCAACATCCCTATTCGGCAAGGTTCGTGGCCTGCTGTTTAGCGTGGTGGGAGGAAAGCGGGTGGTATGGAGTGAGTACAGGCGTTAACTTTTCCAAGAACGACGACAGCGCTGAAGGGGCACAGATCCGATGGTCCGACAATATAAGGAGCCAGTGATCAGACACCTCCTCACAATTACACATATTAACGACACTGATGCAACTTCCTTGTGGGATGCTGGTCGAATCACTTCCCTCTTCAAAGATAGGTTTTAAAATTTCCCTATTACTTGACGTCATATACTTTCAAGTTTTCTCAGCCCAGTGCAAACAACATTCTATATTTCACTGATTAAAATAATTAATAGTCTGAAATGTGTTAAATCTCCTTACCTGCATAAATAGCTTCAATAATGAGGTCTTCTAAGTCCCGAACATTCTTAATATCTAGTTCTTGTAGTAAGACAGAATACGGTATACACTAGAAGGAAAGTCAAACAAACAAAGTCAGTAATGCGCTTACTACAACCACAGTTTAGTATATACAGTTGCGAAGCTCAACACGAACTAAATATGCAAACATAGACAGTTGAAATATGCATCCATAGATAGTTGCTAGCCACCAGGATCGCTACTATCGCCTCATCACAGACTCTTTCCCTAGCAGACGATAAAATGTATTGTACTTTTGATATCGTGTTCTTTTGAAAAATTAACACCTTCCTTCCACTATTGAAATACGAAATACATAAGGTTCATATATTATTTTCATAAATTATATATTATATTTTATAAACTCACCTTCCTGGATCTTTCGGAAGAAGGATAACTCTGACCTCTTTTTCTTAGAATTCATAGTGCTACAGACGTCTCCTTGTCCCACATTATTATTCAAATTATTGTATTTTAGCCATTTACAGTTATTACAACCGATAACGAACATTTCACAGTTTACACAACTTTTCACAACAATGCAAATACGGCACAGTCAATGCCTTTTCGATCTAGACCAGGCCGTAATGTTTGTTCGGGTTTTCTATTTCAGTGTATGGAGCTCAGTGAAATATTATATTATAACTTTATTGCGTAGCACTGCTAAGCTTTATTTAGTGTAATGTGTCCATAAGTTCCGTTTACTTCTTGTTGGATAATATGTTGCAGAAATAATTACAAAACTGTGTTATTTTAATGTGAAGAGAATTTTACATGTTAACATAATCTTTTCGCATCAACATTTTAAGTTTAGAATGGAAGCTATTTTGAGGTTTAATAAAAAAGAATTTATATTGTGATTTTAATTTAGCACATCTACCTTTCTTGATAAAGACAGAAAATTTATCATACCACTCTTATGAAATTACTGAACCTACGTACGATTGCTACTTCGTCTCTTAGGTAGTAGATAAATACAATAATTCAATACTCAATTGTAGTATTAAAATACAGACAAATTGAATGTGCGGAGTATCATACATGACATTATGCTTAATTATAATGTATAATTGCGAATATAGGAATGTAAGATATAGTACATAACCTATAACATTTCCATATGAATGGCAGGGCATTGGAGACCACTAAAATCAGACAGAAATGGGCAACTGGTACAGTAAACATAACCTATAACTTCAACATATCTAAATATTCGTGCGGTGCAACTGAAAATTATTAAATCGTGCATAAATGAATGTACAATAATTTCGCAATATTTAATCGAAATAAAGGCAAGTATTACACATGCGAACAACGTAATTTTCACACCAAAAATAATATTACATCTTAACTCGCAAGGAATTATGTCTGAAGTGTCTCATAATCATTGTTTTAAATTTTATTAATGGAATTACACTACATTTTAGAAACGTTATTGTTTATGCATTCCAACTAATTTATATGATTGAAACGCCGCCCTTCGTGATCGGGTTAACTGAGTTACATGGTCTGCCTTACGGCCTGTATTAGATCACGATGGCAGTGACACAGTCTATTGTTCCTAATATTCACAGCGCTCCAAGCGGCTAGCAACTATCGCCAGCGAATAGGGATTATAAAGAATGGACACTCCGCATCGGTACCTTTGATGTAGCAGGACTGATTTCAATGACCTTCAAGTCAGCTAAAGCGTGAGATTCTGCTTTCTCCCTAGAGTTGGCGCTGACATCACACCAGCTAGCAGTCGACACAGCGGAAATATAACACATATAATTAATACATCTAGGTACATTATGTACTCAAATAAAATAAATTGGATCCATAAAATAATAAATCCGTCATTAACTGTAATGTCTAGACTCTAGAGTTCCTTTATGATGAGAGTTGAGACGTTGACTCTGACAATAATTGAAATATGTAATGATTTGATAGCACTGAAAATGGAAAAACAAAACTCTTACGAGAAGTAAAACCATATACCGTACTTATATAATATTATATACAAATATTAAACGAATTCGATACTTAATTTTATAATGCATTATATTATTTTATAATATAATTTATTATATCTGAAATATAAAATATTATTATTACAACTAGTTTGTCACTGAGAAATAAGGAAAAGCTGTTAACTTGAATTTATTTGAAGCAAAGCGTTACTGGATTATGCAATAAGGTAGGCGATGTTTGGATCCTGTGTCTCAACTCTATTCTCAATTATTATCTTAGCGTGTGCTCGATTACACTAACCTCTAGCGCTTGAAAGTGGAACTAGCTGCTGGCGCACAGAGAAACAAAACACAGGAAAATTCGCTCAGTATCCATTCTTTATAATCCCTATTCGCTGCTATCGCGACAAATGCAAAAAATCACCCCAAGCTTCGTGACTGTATATAGTAGACTGTGGTACAATGTTTATTCTAATTTCAATCTTTGTGATTGAGAGTAACGAGAGAAAATAATAAGCTACATCATTAAAACACGACTTCTTTGTGCCAGAGCTCCATAAACAAATTTAATTTGTACACGTTGGCCATAAACCTACCTTATTCTTGGTAGCTAATGTAACAATTGTAAGATGCTGCAATTTCTTCTTTTGAACTGGACTTAAATCAAGAAGCTTAGATTTGTTTTCCAAATACTGTCGATAAGTTCCATAGGCAAACAGATGCAAGGCATGGTAGTAGTTAGCATGAGGACCATTTTCGAGCTGGGGAAAAAAATATTATACATATAAAGTTTACACTTTTACATTAATGAAAAGAGAAACAAATCAATGAAAGCGAACAAACCAAAGCGACTACCAAAAAACGTATATGCAAGGCATACCAAAAGCCTGAACAAACAAACCTAACCTGTCACTGAGCTTCGATGATGTTATTGACGTCTGCCATATCGACCAACGTTTTCTACTGAATTACCACAGGTACAGAAGCTAGACCAGTTAAGAAATAAACTGAATATGCTGTTGTTTAATCAACTGTACGAAGAAAGGTCTAACCTCACAAGTGATAACAAGGCATCACTTATGAGGCAACTAAACCAGGAGATAATGGGGTCAGTTCCTTTCTCCCTCCATTGCATATATAGCCGACAAGTAACATTACTCTAATCAGACTTCAGACGTAGGCCTATATAAGCAATTGTTTTTCCTCCGATACATATCGTCAAATGAGATGTTATGCCTGATAAATAATAGATGTACATATCAGCCAGAACCTCAGAGGATAGGTTCATAGGTCCTAATTCTGGCACTATGAAAGGATATTCCCGGTATTTTTCTATACAGTGAAGACAATAGATCACTGAAAACGATAGCCATTTATTATTGCTGTAGCCTATATCTATTCAAATTGAAAACCTAAGTCGAAAAGCATTACGAATTTTTTACGAGTTGCATTATGCGATTTCTTTAGAATAAGACTTATAAATCACTCACTTCAATAACATTTGGCATGTCCAACAACTCCCCAAATACATGCACGCCAGGTGCTTCTAAAACTTGCTTCACTAATTCTACAGCTGCAGCACCTTTCGCAGATTTTGCCAAAAGAACAAACTGTTCCAGTGGATTGTTCCCCGCAGAAGTGCCCTTCTCTGTTGCCATCGTACCCTTCATTGGTCGCTTCTGGAAAAAAAATTCAAATAGGTTATGTTACCAAAGTATGTTAAAAAGTCTTACCTATATGAACTTTACCAAGAATTTATTATCCATTCATATGACAAATACAAAATCTTTATCAATCATTTTTTTCACTTAAATACCTAATTTTGAAACTTCTAGTTCTAGCACACCTAGACGTAAATATGCATCGACCAACAAAGATCATTCAGTAACCTAGAGGTACAGGAATGCCAACCCCTGATAACGCGTTACCATAATGCCGCTAAATTGAAACTCATACATCGCTAGATGTCACCCTAGGATGTCACTAAGATATTATGTATTATTGACGGCAACCCTAGATCATAGAATACCGTATGATCACAGTCTAGTATATACCAGTGATCTCAAGAGCTCAATGGTATATACAGTCATGAAGCTCAATACGTAGTAAATATGCATCCATAGATAGTTTCTAACCACTAGGGTCGCTACTAACGCTTCATTACAGACAATGCAAAATAGTACGGGCACAGTCTATTGTTATAGTACCCTAGATCATAGAAGTATTCTATGATCTAGGCTAACTCAAGCTTCGTGACTGTATATACTAGACAGTGGTATGATCTAGGATGGCAACAACTTCTGTCAATTTCACTATGCTGCCATCTAGCGACTGCAAAAGGAGTCACATTATAACTCTCATTTGAATTGCATAAAGCGGTGGTTCCCAATCGACGGTGGCGATCCAGATGGTTGTCCTCTTCAACATGTTACCGTTTTTAATATGGGGATGGGTAATCTGCTCTCTCTCTCTCTCTCTCTCTCTATATATATATATATATATATATATATATGATCAGGGGTATTATTAATAGCAACCTCAAAGATTGTTAGACGACGCAAAAAACGTAATAATATGACAATAATATAGAACCGTATAACGTCAGGTCCAGCCCCCACATTGATCGAAAACGCAAATCTAGCAGGACAAAATTAATTACTCGTACTTTTTTTTTTTCCTTCGTAACACATTTTCATGAGTAGTTACAGGGAACATATTTGTTTTTATATACAATCTCTGGGTGAGCTATCCTTTACAGGGGTACATTTAAACAGAATTGATCAATATTCTCATATCTAACAGATTTTCATGAAACTTTGTACAGGAGTTGAATCGGTCATGTCAGAAAGAGCATAAGTAAAAAAAAATAAAATTTCCGGGACAGTAGAAAACTGTTTCTAAGGTTATTTATGTAATATTGATATTTTTTGTCAAAAATAATATCAATAAACATACTAGATCGGAATAATTCACGTACCGGTACTGTAATTTCAAATTTTATATCTTGGTTTTCCAGAACAAAAAATATCAAATTGGTTGACTTACGTCTTTTCTGCAATGAATATTAATTTTTTGGCAAAGAAATTATAAAAATGAAAAGGGGAGAATTACATAACATTATCGTACATTTCAGAGATTTTTGCGTAAGATAATGGCTTATTGTTTTGGACTTTAATTATTACACGATACGATAATTGAATTGGTCATTGCTAAAAGGCCCTTTGTCCAAAAATGTTAGTTCTGAATAAATCGAAAAAAACTGTATTTAAGAAATACTAATCTTCGTAGAGCAATGTGGTCACTGTCCATCATAAAGGTACATTTGTGCTTTCTAGAAGCACAATTTTTATTTCCTTGTCACGTGTAGTTTGTATAATAATATTAATTAAAAATTCAAATTTAAGGGCCTTTTAGCAGTGAACTTAAAATAATTTCACATTTGCATTGTACATATATTCATAATAACTCGCAGGGGCGAATGACAACTTCGAACACTGAGGTACCTTTCCAACATAAGATTCTACAGAAAGACCTCCTCTTTCGTAAAACATGGGCCACCAGTTAATGAGTGACTTTATTTTTGTGCATGCGTAAATATTTTATATACCCTATAAAGATTTTTGTGGCCCTTAGGAAATAACATTTTTATACAATATTCATTTACGTCAGTGATTTCAGTGTAAATATTTTGAACTTACCTACAATCTTCACCAGTTCGTCTTTCAGCCACCAATTTTTCAGAGTAAGTCACATGTTCAGTGCCTTTAACTTTGGCTTTCTTTAATATATTTCGTTTCCAACTGCAAGTATCACTACGTCTGTTTTTGATTTTCAAACTCTCAGTCTCCATTTCAATTAGCCGAAATTGCATATAATATAATAATTTGTATTAATACACAAATAAATATCAGAGCAGAATAAACAGACCGCCTCAAACAATAAAGATAGCTGATAGTATAGTAAGTATGAAGGTTTGTCATCAGATGGAAACACCGCTAAATGACAAGTTCACAGCTAGAAGGCCCTCTATCCTGGAGAAAGGGCATTTTAGCATGACGATAAAAATGAAATGCTCAACTGTGCGTGTGTATGAAGGCTTGAGGAAAGTCCTTTTAGCACAGATTGTGTATTTATATGTAAGGATGTTGAATCTGTAGTTAACTCATTTTTGCAAAAATACGGAGAAAGGGCCTTTTAGCAATGACCAATTCAATTATTCTACAATCTGCTCTGAACTATACCTCTCTCTCTCTCTCTGTTTTCTTTTTTTTTACATTACTGTGGAGTAAACTATACCTACCTTACTTGGCACTACAGCGCTACGTTGCCAATTTGGGCGACCACACGATCGGCAGATGCGAACTACATCTGACGTTCGATGGCTGATGTTGAAACATAGATTGATAATTGACGCGAAGGTATAAAGGAATACAAAAATCGACACAGAATGAAACACGAAACGTATTAATAACTGACACTGTGTGCACAACAAATGACGCCAAGAAAGCTATTGAGAATTAACCACGTGGAAATTGTAACTTTGGCAATCAACGGTTGTTACCAACGAGCTAGAAGGAGTTTATAGAGGGGCTAGCTTACCTTGTACAGCGCTCAGAGTGGTGCCAAGACGAAATACGGCAGCCATTGTATTGTATTTATTTATTTATTTACATATTATATGTAGCATAGTCTAGTATATAGTCACGAAGTTTGAGTTGTTAGGGTGCTAGGAACTATAGACTGTGCCGGTACTATTTCGCATTGTCTGTAATGAGGCGATAGTAGCGATCCTAGTGGTTAGCAACTATCTATGGATGCATATTTACTACGTATTGAGCTTCGTGACTGTATATACTAGACTGTGTATACAGTATAGCTCGCGCAAGGAACGATTGCCGAAAAGCAATGGTGGCGTTGCTGGAAATAAAGAACGTAGCAAGAGAAAAATTCAAAGCTAATTAAACGCTCAACATATGTTTACGAATGAACGTGCGATACAAGACACGTATTTATATGCAATGGAACAAACTAAAGTCGTAATGTAACTATCACAACGCAAGACTGATTCTATCGATGTCATTTCTCTGCCGACTGTACTGTTGAATATCATTCAAGCTATCTCGTGACCTTTCCTGTCGCCCGCTCTTCCTTATCGAATTGTTTCATTCGCATTCCTTCCATCGGTATTCCCTGCTTGCGAGACCTATAACTACATCTTTGTTATTTACTTTTCATGGTATTCATACATCCCTTCACAGCTATAATAATAATAATAATAATAATAATAATAATAATAATAATAATAATAATAATATTATTATCAATAATTGTCTTATTTTTTATACTTTGTATGCCTCATTTATTTTTGACCTGCTGTTCACATTTTATTATGCTTTTTCTTTCTTTCTGCATGTTATATATTATGTCTTATTTCTTCTTATTTGTTGTTTACATTTTATTATTATTATTATCTTCTTCAGTTTTGTGTGTAAAATTGTAGTGTACTCCTGGTTGAGTGTTAGAGAAGGCCGTATGGCCTTAACTCTGCCAGGTTAAATAAATAATAATTATTATTATTATTATTATTATTATTATATGGAACATGTCAAAAATAATCTTAATAATGCTATAAAGTCTTAATTATAGTCTCAGTCTACTTGGAATATATTAAAAGTGTTTTACAATGTAGTCTACCTGGGCTGCTGACAGAATTTATGGGCCCCTATGCAATACTGTACTCAGACCCCCTTGAAAATGTACCAATTACTAGTTACCAGTTATTCTAACCATAATAATTATTTGCAAAATAATAAAAGATAACCCCATACACAGATACGAACCTAAAAATATACCGTACACTTTTATTACATGAAACCTTTTAGCAAAACTTCACATTAGCACAATTTATTATATTCATAAAACATTATTCATAAACACCTGTAATTTCTAACTTGCAAACTACTCTGCTTGACTTCATTGATGAAAAATCATCAATTATATCATCAAAATTTAAAAACCTAGCAAGATAGCTCTCCAGACCAAGGAGGCCAAGGTTACTCTGTCGTTCTTGACACATTGTTTATCTGAATACATTTTTTATTTTCTTCATTTTGCTGAAGGTTCAGGATCAGCAATTTTCACAGGAATTATATAGAATATTCTAATGGCTATGCAAATATTTGGAAATAAACCGACCAGTTTTAATTCCCTCAGACTATTTAGGAGATTCATAGGTTTCAGTGGGGTTGGTTCTAAATTACAGGCATGAATTGATTTTAAATATTTCAGCTCATCATTGAACTCTTTGTTAATGTCTTCATAATATTTTTCAAGATTAGATAAATGTTAAGCACAGAAACGCCATTTCGTAATTTCAGTTTTAAGAAACACGCCAAATGAATTAATTATTATCTTTACACCAAAAACGGATGCTTCCTGGACTAACCTTTTCAAGCAGTCTACCACCCATATTAATATCTTCCAATTTTTTCTGTCTATCCTTGTGCTTCTCAGCTCCCGACTTACGTCTGTACTTGTCCATTGTGCAGCTAAAAACTGTAATCGGTAATGTAATAAAAAAAATTTTCCAACTAACTCAGCCATACATAGTATAAATACCCGCAGAAGGAATGATTTTCATACGCCATCATCAAATTTATCATGCTTTCAAAGGGGAGTACGTTACATGGTGATAAAAATGTTCAATAGTCTTCCTGAAGACATTAAGAATCATAGCCAAAACCCTGCATTATTTAAGGTAAAACTAAAAAATTACTTAATATCTCACACTTTCTATTCTGTAGATGAATTCTTGACATTTCACAGTACTGTGTAAATATTTTAATACTATTAAATGGTAAACACATTACATTGTATAAAATATTATTGTTATTAAGGTATTAATTCTGTACATATTCCATATTTGCATTTTACATGTATTGCATTTATATTTTAACATAAGAATTGGAAATGTTCTTTAATCTATGCTATATAGCAAATGTAAGAATATTTTGGAACGAATAAATCTATGTAATGAACAGAATTTACTGGACAAACAACAACGAAAAGACGAAAGTTTCAACACGAAACTTACAATGTATTGAAAAGGAAACGTGATCCTGTGACTTCGGTTTGAAAGAGTCCACTAGCATATTGTAGTGGGCCAGCCAATAAATAATTGAACGTGTTCGGTACAAGTGACTGGAACATAGTTCAGGCAAATGTCAGGGCTCTCAAGTGTCATGTAGGTGAATGTTAAAGCGGGAACCGATATTTTATTATATAAAAGTCAAATATTTACATATGAAGTGGTAATTTGCATTAATTCTACTGTTGTTGAGTTAATATGTCAAATTTATGTAACAAATATTCTTACAAAATTTTATAGTACCCATTTGTATCTAGGAATAATTATTCATAATAATAAAAAGTAATCAGACTCACTTTATCTGACGGGCCCTTATTGCTCACGGGCTCATATGCACTCGCCCCCTTTGCCCTCCCTTCTCGGCGGCCCTGTAGTCTACTAGTCTGTAGCATAACACAAAGACATTTCATAAGCGCCCTCCATTGTATAATTTAGTCTGCTTAGATACTGCATATCGAGATAGACACTATAAAAAAATGTCTTCTCTGTGTTCCGCGTATAAATGCAGTAGAAGCAAACACGTTTACAGAGAAGACAGCCATCTTTGACTGATTTACTTATTCACATGCTGAGAAAATTATCAGGAAAAGCTACGCTCTCATGCAAGAATTAACTCAGTGATCAAAACGCCAGTTCACATTAATCACATTTCTCCATATGACTGTGAAAGGCAGGGGTCCGTAAAATACCTGAAACTTATTCAAATAGGCATATCAAGTGCCACCAATAAAAAAAAGACAAGTTGCATGCAGTGCTCCTAGTGGCTGGACCTGCAGAAGAAGTGGAAATTCAAAATAGGAAATTTTTAGAGCGACAATTAATTAATAAAATAAAACTTTATTGAATCTGTGTTATACAATAGTACAAATATTATTTTAACGATTATGAATAATATTACACTGGGATAAACTCACAGAAAATGGAATATAATTAGGCTTCGAAACTTCGGACCCAATAGAGCAGTTCAGTGGGAAATCCGCATAACGGCGTACTGAGTATAGTGGTAAAGCGTACAGTAGGTGGGGGGTACTGTAGAATGAATGACAACAAATACGCAAAGGAAAACGCTCTGGATTTGAAGGTTCTGACGAATAATTTGGTTTTCATACAAACCTATTTTCAAACTGTGTCTGAAACTATTACACGGATAGAAAAGTCAGAGCAAGAGATGCCGAAAGCCCTCAAATTAGTTGAGGAAATGACACAGAGAATTAATGAGACATCAAGTGCACCGGGTACTGAACGTGTGAAACAGAAGTGGAAATCAATTTTATGTAAAAATAACGGATATGGAGCATTGTGTAACATAAACAGCAAATTAGTGGACATAGAGTCACCGGAGAATGAAGGGTTGTCTCTTAGAGATTGCAATGATGTTAGGATTTTTCGTTTTGTTCCTATAAAGTCATGCGACGTAGAGCGCAGCTTTCTACAGTACAAACTGTGTTTGGCACATAACAGAAAAAGATTTACGTTTGAGACACTGAGAATGTATCTTGTAGTATACTGTATTGCAATTGGGTACTGTAACTGCACTTCCTAAAGACGACCAATAGGATAAATGAGGAAATTAAAATTGCTACATGTTTATTTCCACCATTAACACTGTGTATAATTAAACACAAATGCTTATAAAAGACAGGAGAATAAATGCTTTTCACATTCCTTTGACATTGTCATTGTGTAATGTATATTTACTTTCAGAATGTACATATGTGTTTCTCCATACTACCGTACTCTACTCTAAATAGCAACGTTGTTACCTCAACACATCTCTATCTACCTGCAGCGAGTCAACAATCTACCTATAGTACATGCACAGTAAACTTATTGTATCGGGTCCTAAGTCTTGAAGCCTGAATATAATACTCTACATTCTTTCATTAAGACAAGAATAAAACAACTTAATTGGCCATTTATGCATAATTTTCTTTGCTTTGGAATTCTTGGAAACACGTTTCTATATTTTCAGTTCATATCATTACAGCAAAAAACACTTTATCAACACATTGAACAATTTATCTGGAACATTGTCATTTTTAATGCTGCTGTCATTACACTAGTCTCCTTTCTTTCCTTTACGTGGATTGGCTCTGTTTGTTGGTACTGACTGTGAGATGTACAGTAATTACTTGGTAGAATCAGGGATGCAATTACCAGGTTTCAGTCTAAAAATCCCAGAAGTAATGAATCAAATAACTCTCCTTGCAGTACAATTTATATGCTGCCATAAAAAAAAGTCCCTAGATTCTTTAACTTTCCCCTCACTGAAGAAGAATCTTTTAATATAAGAAGTAAAGAGTTATTGTTTTGATTTACCTTTCCATAATTACAAAACAAGCTTGATTTAAAGAGTATCCCATGAAGCCGTCACAGTAGATGCATACTTGCCTTGACGAATCTTGGGGTGTTGGCAGCACTTCAGTGTTTTTTTCTTTTCAATAATATTATTATGGTTCTGGATTCCAGCGCTGTAGCGATGGACATTTATGATCATAAACATCAAGTAAGATAATCATAGGAACAGCATGTGAGAATCTAAGACCAGAATTGCATAAAAACTGTAACAAGATATTACATATCAGTCAGTGTGACTATCGTATCACGTCCATACTACTTAACAGTTTTTAAGCATTTGTTAATATATAACTTCATCACAGAGTACTATTGTATTTCGTAACTTCTAACTTGTGTATATGAATTGTTAATGTTGGCCCACCATATGATTTGCATATCTATTTGATATATTTCTCATACAGTATTTATTATTTGCAGTTGTGTTTAATCCCCATACAAGATACCACACTGGAATCATGTGGTTTTCCATCCATAGACTGTTCAACAAGTTGTAGTCCGCACTTCATTTTAACATTTTATTGATGTAACAGCTTATAAACATTTCATTGATGTTTTAATTTTAATCATATTTTAACAGATTTTATAACTGCATTTTACAACAGAAGTTTGCAACTTGTTTAGTGCGTAAGTAAGGTAATAACTGCCTCCCATTGGAGGTAGCCCAAAAGGACTCAGTATACTCTCCTACATGAATTTTACAATATTAAATGTTTACATTTTGAAAAAGTAAAAGAATTTACATATCTCGGATCAATATTGACAGCAAATAATGATCTAAGGAATGAGGTACAAAGAAGAATAAATCTGGCTAACAGGGCATATTATTCACTTTTACCAATTGTTAAAAATAAAATAATATCTAGAGAAATCAAAATCAAGATTTACAAAACCCTAATAAGACCCATTATAACATATGGTACAGAAACATGGGTTCTGAATAAAAATACATGCAAACAACTAGCAGTATTTGAGAGGAAAATCTTAAGAAGGATATTCGGAGCAATTGAAACAGTGGATGGATGGAGAGCCAGATATAATAATGAGATATACGAACTGTACAAGGAATCGGATTTGGAGGCGCACATAAGATGTCAAAGACTGAGATGGTTGGGACACGTCACAAGGATGGAAACAACAAGGAAAGTGAAGATTGTCTTCAATAACAACCCAGATGGAACCAGATTAAGAGGAAGACCGAGAACAAGATGGTGGAACTGTGTACGAGTGGATGTGAATAGATTAGGAATAAGGAATTGGAGAGAGTTGGCGATGGATAGAGAAGGATGGAAGAGAGCCATAGAGGAGGTTAAGGCCCACCTGGGCTGTAATACCAAATAAGAAGAAGAAGAAATGTTTACATAAATTTTGTAGAAAGAAAATTAAAATAAACCTATATGAATAGAAAGTGAATAAAAAAAATTAAACAGAGTGAATATGATGACTCAGAATTTGGCAAGAGCGTTTCAAAACTGAAGTTATGATGTCAGCAGTAAGTGTCTGTGGTAGTTCAAAAGTCTTCCTGAAGCGTTCAAAGAACTGGGAATCACACCACGAGGTGCAATAAGAAGACCAATCACCTCAATGTCTTCGAGCTGGTATTTTGCTTTGAAGTAATCAACTGTTGGCAGATAAATGTTGATCTTTTCTTGATTGACATCCTCCGGCCGGCTACTCCCCGTTTCAATCCTTATGGTAGGATCAATTATATATCCTTTCTTGGTAGTCTGGGAATACGCTATGATGTCAATACGTCTAGAGGAGCCATTAGTAGCAAGGCAAAAGACTGCCTCTTCTACTGTCAAAGACTTTTTTTTTTCAAAGCAGTTGCAATTAAGGATCGAACATGATGGTGTCTGGCATTTCGGAGGAGTAAACCTCTGTTACACTGACCTAGGACGTGGGCAAGGGTTTCAGTCTCCAGGCAGCCATGTCTGCACCGGGATCCGTCCAAAGAGCGACCAGGTACTCCTCTAACTGCTGCTAAATTGGCATTCATTTTGAGGCAGGTTACCCATTCAGATGTAGATAGTCCAGACTTATTAAAAATCCAGGCGTTGGCTTTAGGTACTTGGCTGTACAATTCCACACCTCTGCCTCTTCCAGGCATTACTTTCCATGATTCGAATTCTGCATTTCTTAATTCCTCTCTTAATTTCCTAGTCACAGATTTACGAAGTTCAACTGGACAAGGGAGACTTAGATGTTGACAGGAAGAATTAAGTTCAGACATCAAAGGTCGCTTACTATTTACATAAGGATTTTCATTCAATATTAAAGTGATGCAGATGTTACATTAAGATTATACACATGCACACTTCAATCTACATGTATTTATGTATTCAAGGGCATAGCTTCCGAAGATGACTCAATTGAGTAGAAAATGTTCAACTCAAAAATGTGACAAATAACTTTATGTTAATTGTTCTAAAGATGTGCATAGACGGACCTTCATTTAATGTGCCAGCCTTTTAAAAATACAGATAAGATTCCCATCTTGAAATTGATGAACACACATTCTTTTTCGTCCAATTCTTCTTGTCCTTCATAATTCCATTCTCTCAAAACTCGTCAATCTGGCTGGAAATAATTCGATATTCTTAGAGGGAAGGTTGTAATAAGTTTACACTTTTACTCACATAATGGTCAACTGACAGCGGTTCTTGTAAATAAATAATTCACAATTATCTTCATAAATGAAGTAGGCTAATAAGACTTCGCTTGTAGTAAATCAAGAAGCTTGGAAAAGTATAAAATCTTTATTTTTAATTGCGTGTAACATGAATGTTGCATTATAAAATACATAAAGATGACATTTAGATCAAATTCATCAATCTATCAGAGTAGCAATATTTTTATGTCGAAAAAAGAAATGATTATTCCACTTATTGCCAACTATATGAAATATCCATGGAATGTGGAGAAGGCAAAGACTTCTTTCTTACATTCCTGAAATGATAAGATGGAAAACCACTTATATACACCACACAGTTAAATTTAGTCAATAAAATTACGAAAAGCAGTTTGCCGAAATAGGCAAGAAAAGACATTAGTTTGCGAACTAAAATAAAACAGTTGTGTAACAGTCAGGACTCGCAGAAACTTGAAGATACACTCTTGTAACTATACTGCGTGTTCATTTCAAAGTGTGTCATGACGTCACTGTTGTGAGTCAGCGATTTGAAGCGAGTTTCAGCTTTTATGTCAGAGAAGTTGCCTATTAATCAAGGCGTTCAATCTGAACTTGAGAACGTATACGGTATAACTTGAATGTCGTAGCAACAGATGGCTGTCTGTAAAGTCTTGTGCTACCATAACCTCTTTCGAACTGTGTTTTGCGCGGGCAAGTCATACGCAGGGTATTTGTTATCATCGGTTGCGTACAGCAACATTCCACAACACAAATCCAGTTGTGTCCATGTTGACCGTCCAAGTTAATGTCAACAAATACGTAAGTAATCGTCTTAACCCTCTCCCCATATCCCGACAGTAAGAAAAAAACTCACTTCAGTACGTGTTTCCAAACAGTTCACATTCTTGCCACTACTGGTGTTACCGTACGTATCGGTAAGTAATCTTCAGAATGAACGCCGTACTTGCTAGGCAACTTCTCTCGCATTTAGGTAATACGCCTCTGCGGAAGTGTAGGAAGATTGAATTCTCTAGGCTCATCGGATAGCCACATGACGACATACAGCAAGCCATGACACATTTTGAACTGAACACCCAGTATTATAGTAGCAATATTACTATTTAGTAATTCGCATCACAAGAAATTAATATAAGAAGAAAGAGTTTTTCTTTAAAATTTATATTAACAATTGGGATACATTCACTGAAAAAACTCTCAAACTGAGAACAAATCCATCACTGAAAGGAAATATTTTTAACAAATCTAAAGCAATTACACCCATGCCACGTTCTAATATGTAATGTGTGTGGGAACAAGAAGAAAGAATACACCTTCAGGATCTTGTAAATTTATTTTATTGCTATTCATTTGTTTTATTTTACTGCAAACATATCATTACCTGATAAGAAGAGTAATACTGTTCCTGAAGTGCTTTTCTTTAATGGAAAAACTTAGAACAAGGTGACACAAGACAGGTGGGCGAGGGACTCAACTCTGGCTCAAATTCCACATGCAAGAAGTTGCTCCAGTAATATGTAGGCAGACTTAGTAGACACTTGACAACCTGCAGAAACGAGAGAGGAAAACATTACGTTCAGTTTCTTAAAGTATTTTAATTTTGTGTTTACGAAGTGGAACTGAATGGATGTTTAATAAAAATAGCTTCCATATTATTTTATAAAATGATGTGTAGTTAAAGAAGAATTATACAGCAGTATGCAGGGGCGTATTTTGCGGACTACCGGGGCTATCAGCGGTAGCCCAAGGAAATTACAAAAGAAAAAGTTTATAATATAACATAATGTAATAATTTTGTAATTAAAATTAAAGTAATTGTTAGATTTATATGTTGTCGCGGCATCACTGGAGAAACCGCTGCTCGTGACGAAAAGAAACAATCTGTTTCCATCGTCAAGGCGTTGCATCGCTGGAGAAACCGCAATTGAATGTGATTGTGTTCTTGCAGTGCATTATTTTAAATCTGTGATTTGTTCGAGTGTCTAAGCCTGATATTGAATTAAAATTAAAGTAATTGTTAGATTTATATGCCTCTCTGCTCTCGAAAAGAAACAAGTTGTCAAGGCGGCATCACTGGAGAAACCGCTGTCCTTCCGTACCGCACACGCTGTCCTTCGCACAACTGCCCGTCCCCCGCTCCCATCTGTTTCCATCGTGCACTGTAAGCAGGCGAGTTGCCGCTCTCGTGATCGGTTTCTTCGCAGGCGCGAAGCAGCAATACGCCTAGTACGCTAGCAATTGAATGTGATTGTGTTCTTGCAGTGCATTATTTTAAATCTGTGATTTGTTCGAGTGTCTAAGAGTTATATTAATTGTGAATTATTAAGTTTTAATTTCCCAATTAAGTGATATTGTGGAAAATATGGCAGAACAAGTTTCTGGAGAGGTTTGTGTTGAAAATGACTGTGTAATAGAAGGTTTATTAAAAGTGCCTTTTAACCGTCGTACATACAACGAGAAAGTTGAAATTGTGAAAATGGAAAGACCAACTCCTGAGTTAAATTTGTCCATGGACGTAAAAGAAAAACAGCGAGAGTACACACGCCATTTCACTTCAACATCATATGGTAAGTGGAATTGGTTGTGTGGTACTTCTAAACTGTCTAAACTATTTTGCTGGCCATGTTTGTTATTTAGCCGCGAAACTAATGTGTGGTCAAAAGAGGGTTTTCTAATATGAACTCCCTTCGAACGGCAGTCCTAGAATACAACAAATCAAAAGCTCATATTTGTAGTAGCATGAACTTTGCAAACTTTGGGAAGACAAGAATTGATTTACAGCTAGATAAGAGAAAAGCTCTACACATCAACCAACACAATGCTCTTGTGAAAAAAAAAAAAAAAAGTCGGGAGATTTTACTGCGTCTTATTAACGCAGTCTGCTTTCTAGGAAAACAAGAATTGGCTTTTCGGGGTCATAACGAGAGTGTGGAATCAGACAATATAGGAAATTATATTGAATATTTAAGTTCCTTAAGTGAATTTGACCATTTACTGGCCAATCATCTTGAGAGTTCAACAGTATTTCGTGGTACTTCTCTCGCAATTCAGAATGACTTAATATTTGCTATAAGTGGGG
The DNA here is from genome assembly GCA_025594305.2 of Periplaneta americana. Classification (NCBI taxonomy): domain Eukaryota; kingdom Metazoa; phylum Arthropoda; class Insecta; order Blattodea; family Blattidae; genus Periplaneta; species Periplaneta americana. The sequence goes on from JAJSOF020000039.1 coordinate 2,053,085, forward strand.
TTATGATAAAGAACATAAAACCTTTTGTGGCCATTGTTGTTGATGAAACAAGTTACTGCTCTAATCAGAGTCAATTGTCCACTGTTTTAAGATACGTCGACAGTACTGCCAGTGTTCAAGTACAGTTTATAGGATTCACAAATGTCAGTTCGGACAAAACTGCTGCTGCTTTGTTTCAGCATGTGGAAGGTGTTATAGCAGAATACAATGTCGGCAATAAGTTAATTGCACAGACATACGATGGTGCTTCAGTTATGGCGGGAAATATTAATGGTTTAAAAACAAAAGTTCAAGAAAAGTATCCTCAAGCACTATTTGTCCATTGTTACAGCCATGTTCTCAATTTAGTTTTGCAACAAACTACTTCATCCATTCCAGAATGCCGCATTTTTTTTCAAAACACTGTCGGGTTTAGCTGCATTTTTCTCATCATCTCCTAAAAGATAAAAAAACTCAAGGAATTTATGAACAAGAAACTCCCAAAAGTAGCACCAACTAGATTGAATTTTACATCTCGGCTTGTAAATACAGTAAAGGAATACAGAGAAAACGGACTGCTTTCTTTAAAAATATCATTTGTAATGACTCTGAAGAAAACTGGGATGATGCTGTAAATGTGCAGGCTCAAGGATATTTGAATTTTTTTCACACAGTTTCAGAATATATTTCTTCTTGAAGTCTATGCTAGAGTGTTCGCACATACAGATGTGCTCTACAATATTCTTCAGACAAAAGTCTAGACATAGCATACTGCTTGCAAGAGGTATCAAAGTTAAAAATACTATATCCGAGTTCAGACGTAGTGGGTTTCCGTCCATATGGAGTAATATGGAAAATGAAAATTCTTCAGCCAATACAATGGAACCACCATTAAAGCGAAGAAAAGAGATGATGAATTGAAATACAGGCAGCTGTACTACAACATACTAGATCGTATGCACATGGAAATTACTGACAGATTTTCTGATTATGGAAAGCTTCAGTTCACACATCTTCTAGATTCTCAAAAATTTTCTGCTTATAGAGAAAACTTCCCGAATGAGGCACTAAACAAATTATTTCAGTCCTATAACAGTCACTTTGATCAAGTACGTTTGAAAAATGAATTAAGTGTAATATATTCAGCAGAAGTCTTTGATTTTTCGAACAAACCTATCCATGAAATATTATCTGCCATATATGAAAACCAGCTGAACCAAGTTATTCCTGAAGTCCTTAAATTGGCAACATTAATTGTGACAATACCAGCTACGTCAGCATCGGTAGAAAGAACATTTTCTGCGTTGAAGAGAATAAAATCCTACTGTAGATCAACTCATACACAAGAACGTTTATCCGGCTTGGCACTAATATCCATTGAAAAGTCATTTCTACAGAAACTTTGCAAGTGGCCCAACTGTAATTTCAAGGACGAAGTCATCAACGTATTTTCGTCCCAATCAAGACGTCTGGAATTCACATAAATATGTAAGGAATTTTATTATAGGGATTTTAAAATATATTTTGTGTAATAATAGGGTCAGTGGTAGCCCAAACCCTTTAACCAGTATACACCACTGGTTTTTGGGTTGTATGTGTAGGATTTTCATGTCTGTATTCATGTTATTGTATGTGTGGTTGGCATTAGGTATGTGTTCGGTGTATGTAGATGTATTGTGTCCTCTGGTTATTGCTTTAATGTGTTCTTTGTATCGAGTTTGGAATGATCTGCCTGCCTGTCCAATGTAGAAACTGTCGCAACTATTACATGTGAGTTTGTATACGCCTGTGTGGTTGTATTTATTAGTTTCTGTTGTTTGAGTGTTGAGATGTCTTTGTAGTATTTCTGTTCTGTATGCTATGTTGTATTTCTGTTTTCTGAATGAGGATGCGATCTTGTTAGTGTGATGTATTTCTTGTGTTCTTGTGTTTATGTTGTGTTTGTATGTTTTTGTGTTTGTTGAGTTTTTGTTTTCTCTTCCTTATAATATTGTCAATTAGTTTAATCAATTATTTATATTCCAATTCTTTTGTATTAAATTCAATTTGAAGCCATTTTGGCACCAACCACAAACAATAGATACAAAACATTATACAAATACATTATATTTAACATGTTTGGAGGAAATGAGCAGAAAAACGATAAATGTGAAATAAAAATTTTCAAAGAATAGCTGTGCCCTGCTGCAAGCTTTTCAACACAGAACTGCATCTGGGCTGCACAGCGAATTAAAACCATGAGTATTGTAGATTATACCTCCATTTTGTTTTGTTGCTCCCACTTGCAGATCCTACAAGTACAGCTGGAATGATTTTTTGGACAGCGAATAGTGGTGGATATTATAATAACCAATTAAAAATGTGAATATATCCATATAGACATTAATTAATTTTTTTTGTAACTAATTGAATACATGTGGAGATGTAAGCCTTATGGCTGCATTCAGCCCGTATTAAAGTAGTACATGCTACTATTTAATGCAGGTATCTGCGGAGTAGGAAAATATCCAACAATTATTTGGAATTCGATTTTTTTTTTCTTTTCTCGAAAATCTGCCGCCCCTACGAATTTTTCGCTAATTTAACACATGCTATTTAATGCAGGTATCTGAGGAGTAGGAATATATCGAAAATTTATATGCAACTCGATTCCATTTCGCCCTTTATAAGTTTAAAAGGATTCACACCTTCAGATCCATTCGACATAAAACTAAAAGTATACTTGGTGTGTGGATAAGCTTCAGGGCTTCTACCGTGTTGTCTTGGTGTTATTGGCTGATGTTTCGACCGCTGTATTGTGGCCATCTTCAGAGCAGTTGTTGGAATAACAGCTGTCGAAACGTCAGCCAATAACACCAAGACAAAGAATATTTGAGTCACACACCATCCAAAGTTTGTCCTTATGTGTCTTAAAAGTATACTTATTACTTGCTTACTTACTGGCTTTTAAGGAACCTGGAGGTTCATTGCCGCCCTCACATAAGCCTGCCATTGGTCCCTATCCTGAGCAAGATCAATCCAGTCTCTATCATCAATCCCACCTCCCTCAAATCCATTTTAATATTATCTTCCCATCTACGTCTCGGCCTCCCTAAAGGTCTTTTCCCTCTGGCCTCCCATCTAACACTCTATATGCATTTCTGGATTCCCCATACATGCTACATGCCCTGCCCATCTCAAACGTCTGGATTTAATGTTCCTAATTATGTCAGGTGAAGGATACAATGCGTGCAGTTCTGCAATTGTGTAACTTTCTCCATTCTCCTGTAACTTCATCCCTCTTAGCCCCAAATATTTTCCTAAGCACCTTATTCTCAAACACCTATGTTCCTCTCAAAGTGAGAGTCCAAGTTTCACAACCATACAGAACAACCGTAATATAACTGTTTTATAAATTCTAACTTTCAGATTTTTTGACAGCAGACTGGATGATAAAAGCTTCTCAACTGAATAATAACAGGCATTTCCCATATTTATTCTGCGTTTAATTTCCTCCCGAGTATCATTTATATTTGTTACTGTTGCTCCAAGATATTTGAACTTCTCCACCTCTTCAAAAGATAAATTTCCAATTTTTATATTTCCATTTCCTATTAAAAGTATATTAAACATTTTTAAATACAAAACAAGGGAAAATAAGAGCTATAACAAATAAGAACTTGAGGATTTAAATATAATGATTTGTTTTTCATACATCAGCTCACAAATTCGTGTCATTTTAGTTTACTCGCACTGTCTCATCAGCGGAAACACTTGAAAATTACACAATACTCCATACAACACAAACGGGAAAAATAAACAAAAATGTTTCAGAAAGCCACTTACCGCCTCCTGTTTCTTCGCTGAGCCTAAAATTTCTTCTGCTTCTGGATTACAAGTAGAATAGCCTACAATTGTTGGACCAAAAACTCTGGCAATGTTCGATTCAGGCATCTTACAGTCAGGGCAATCAGCAACTCTGGAAGAAAGTGCATACAAGATAAAAAAACGAAATAGATACCGTAAAAATAATGCAAACTAGAAAAAAAAATAAAAAGACACGTGCGAGAACAAATAAAACAAATAAATGCTCCAACCAACCTTCAAATGCTGCAGCGAAAAATCTGAACACTTTATGTGCAAAACCCAAACGGCAGCATGCCGCAGAGCTTAGACTGCTTTGCTGTTTTCAGTTTCTCCAAATATATTCTTAGATATTATTAATGTGCTAATCTGAAAATTCAGAATTCCAGTTTTATTTTTTTATTTTATTGGGTTATTTCACGACGCTGTGTCAACATCTAGGTTATTTAGCGTCTGAATGATATGAATGCCGGTGAAATGAGTCCGGGGTCCAGCACCGAAAGTTACCCAGCATTTGCTCGTATTGGGTTGAGGGAAAACCCCGAAAAAAACCTCAACCAGGTAACTTGCCCCGACCGGGATTCGAACCCGGGCCACTTGGTTTCGCGGCCAGACGCCCTGACCATTACTCCACAGGCGTAGAATTCCAGTTAACAGGATGACAATTAGTAGTTTAATTTCATGTGGGAAAGGCAATTAATCCATAGAAACGGGCAATCTTGCAATGTGTGGCTGACAACAATGTGTCTCAGGGTATGATAATCGACCCCACCATCAGGTTTGAAACGTACAAAGGACAGCCCGAAGACGTACATGAGGAGAAACGAGCAATCTACATTCCAACCATCCCGTATTATAAAGATAAATACCAACTTCACAATATCAGTGTTACGGGATTGATGTTTGGAGCAAGAGGAACGATACCCAACTCCTCTTCTCAATTCTGTAAGACCCTAGGACTGCACAAATCTTTTCTGAATGAACTGGCCCTCCTCATAATTAGAGAGTCAGTCAAACTTTTACGGAACCACCTATATGGACTCTAATTCAGTGTATGGAAAAAACTGACGCAGCATTATCATTTTTCTTTTTCCTTCTTAGCTTTCATTGATTCTTTACTTGAATTTTTTTTCTTCTTCTGTGAACTGCCATTGTTTGTTTGTGTATTTGTTTGCCTTTTTTCTTACTCTTTTAGCTCTCATCTTCTATTTGTTTTTGTATTGTTTTGTATGCTTTGTCTAATGGCAGCCTCTAATTTGAGGGAAGCTCTGATAAATAAATAAATAAAATACATAAAAACAAATTATGTAATGAAACATCTCTTCGTGAAAATGGGATTATTGTTGGAAACACAAATGTTCAAGAACAACAAGGAGACTAAACCACGCAGTTATGCTACAAAACTGTCCCAACTGTAACTATAGTAACTGAAGCATGTGGCAGTATACCAATTTTTTAACAATACATTTTTGCTATTGAGAACCTTATTGATAGCTAACATTTCTTTAATTGCAAGTAATTCGACTGCTAAGATTTGTATGTACTTAGCAAATAAAGCACCAGCAGAAGAACTTACCACAAAATACCCCAAGTTAACTTATTTACAAATGGCTTTTAGACAACCCGGAAGTTCATTGCCGCCCTCTCATAAGCCCACCATCGGTCCCTATCCTGAGCAAGATTAATCCAGTCTCTATCATCATATCTCATTTCTCTCAAATCCATTTTAATATTATCCTCCCATCTACGTCTCAGCCTCTCCAAAGGTATTTTTCCTCTGGCCTTCCAACTAACACTTTATATTCATTTCTGGATTCGCCCATATGTGCTACATGCCCTGCCCATCTCAAACGTCTGGATTTAATGTTCCTAATTATGTCAGGTGAAGAATACAATGCGTGCAGTTCTGTGTTGTGTAACTTTCTCCATTCTCCTGTAACTTCATCCCGCTTAGCCCCAAATATTTTCCTAAGCACCTTATTCTCAAACACCCTTAACCTCTGTTCCTCTCTCAAAGTGAGAGTCCAAGTTTCACAACCATAAAAAACAACTGGTAATATAAATGTTTTATAAAGTCTAACTTTCAAATTTTTGACAGCAGACTGGATGACAAAAGCTTCTCAACCGAATAATAGCAGACATTTCGCATATTTATTCTGTGTTATAGCAGGCAATTCCCTAAGTTAACTATAAATAATATTTCTCTTGACTTAGAATCACTTCTTCAAAACACAAACGTATTGTACTATTATCCAATTATCCCACATTACGTCACTGAAGAACACATGTTACAATACGAAGTTAAACCATCTTCCAGAATAACAGGGCCAGCTATCTCTCACATACTCAGTTTCTGAAGACAAATGTATGTCGTCCATCTTGACGACATCACGAAACTGCCAGACAGCTTTCAAATTAACTAATGGATATACATGTCATCGGACACTTCTACATGCTTGACATGGATTGACGATTAGAGAATTGAAGGAAGTCCTCCTACAGTGCATTTGAAAAAAGTTCTGAGGAAAATACTCTTGCTTTCAGAAGTAAAGTACCTTTTGCGGAGGGATGTGTTCAGGAATCCATAAATCTGACTGACATTCCTTCAATTAGTGAAACTGTGGACAAAGATATCGCCAGAGAACCCCTGAGAATGCTGTGTTGTAAATTTTCCATCTTTGAAGAATATTCCTGCTACTCAATCACTTAGGTTGACCTGTTGTTATAGTGATAGTAATAATAATACTTTTAATAAAAATAGTATTATTGAATTGATTTAATTTATCTCAAAATAGAAAATATAGTGAAAAGAATCCAATCAGTAGCAAAAGCTGGCAACACCTGAAGGCTACATGGGCTGTCAATCAATGACATTACCAGTTTATCTTGAGAAGTAAGGCGGCAAATGGAGTAATATCCAAGGCCAGCCATTAGAAACGAACCAACCAGTGGCGATTTCTCTTAAGGAGCACAGAAGCAGTGCACCACCTCTTCAAATAACACATGTTTTTAAATGTATGTCAATCAGCTACAGTAGACTATGTGAGTGACATAATTCTTTATTATAATACTACGTAAAAATAACACTGCACGTGTACTGGTCTTGTTGACGCCTGGGAATTATGTTTACCGCTCGACACTTGCGGCACACTGTTCCATTGGAGCATGCGCAGTAGTGCTGGCAGGCTTTGGAGCTTGGGAGGGAGGCA